>QJOA01000411.1:0-57751 GCA_004155915.1 Monosporascus sp. CRB-9-2
AAACTTTTTAAATATTTTAAAAGATAATTAAAGTTAATAAATACTATAAAAGCATTTAATTAATAAAAAAGAAACTTAAAAATAATTTTAAAAAAAGTTATTAATTAATTAAATTTAATTAATAAAAAGTAAAAAAAAAAAAAAAAAAAAAAAATTTACGGCTTTAAAAAGTAATAAAGTATAACAGTTAACGCCGTAATTACGTTAAGGTATTAAGGGGGTGTGTTAGCTAGCAGGAGGTGCGTTAGCACCCTATATATGGAAAGGCTCCCTTTAAACGGACCATGTATATCACGTAATTAGACTATATTAAAGTACGGTACGCGCTCTAGAATACCTGCAACTAATCATGCAATATAACACAACTGATGTCCCCTATATCTGACAGTTAGTTAGCCGGGGGTGCGCTAGCACCCTATATACGGAAAGGCTCCCTTTGATCGGACCCTGTATATTACGTAATTAGATTACATTAAAGTGCGGTGCGCGCTCTAGAGCACCTGGAACTACTCATGTAATATAACACAACTGATGTCCCCTATATCTGACAGTTATAGTTAGTTGGGGAAGAATACGGTCCCCGCAACTTCTAAGCATGTTATTAACGTTATTGGGAAATTGATCTGCAGTGGTACGTGTAAATCTACACCCGGTAGGCCGAAAAAGGCGGTACTGCTACAATTTAACTTCTCTGTTACGCGTTCGCTTTCCCCTCATCTTTAATCATTCATATGACTCGATTCTACATTCGTAACGCGAAATCTTATACAACTATGTCCTCAGAGCAAGCTGGAGAGCCCCCGCGGGAGAGTAGAGGCAAAACGCGTCGATTTAACAAGAAGTCTAGATTTGGCTGCAAAGAATGCAAGCGGGTGGGTCTAACCGTCTTGTATCCCCTTCCCCTTGTCTTGTACTAAGCGTGACACAAAGCGTCATATTAAGTGCGATGAAAGGAAACCATCTTGTTTCAATTGCAAAACTCGAGGTGAAGAGTGCTCTTATGTCGCAGCTGCGAGTTACCTCTTTCCCACGGCATTTCCTACGGAGTCATCGCCTGCCTCTTCTGCCCCACCACTACTGAAGAGCACTCAAAGCGGGAAGCCCCCCTGCTTGGCATCCCCGTACGGAGCTCATTCGCCTCTTCTGCTACTCGATCCGCCCGAGACAACGTCCATATACAGTACTCCCTCGTCATATCACGAGCCGAATGCCCCGGCTCAAGCACCTTACCCATCATCTACATCAAATCATACTTTCAGAATTCATCATCTGGAGCTGCTCAATCACTTTAAGACCGACTTCCCGTTGCCAAAGGATCAGATTGATGGCCAGCGCTTTGCCAACTTGATAGTACGCCAAGCCATTGATAATCCATACCTGATGGACCAACTTCTTGCGGTATCAGCAGCACATATGAGCACAATGCGGCTTAGCCAGAAATATTTTTACCGACAAGAAGCTACCCAGCTACACGCACGTGCGCTTGCAACTTATAATGCTGCTCAGATCGAGATCTCAGACAACAATTGTTTGCCGATGTTCTTGTTCTCGGTCCTGCTAGCTCATCACGTTCTTTTCGAAGTATTTTCGACCCAGATAGATCTATCTGGCTTCTTGGATGAGCTGATGGCCTGCTTCAAGTTGTGCGGGGGCATACGGACTATCGCAGGCCATTCCTGGCAGTCAATTGATATACGATCCCGAGAAGAGGCAGGACTTAGTGTTGTTACGGGCTTAGCAGACTGTGTTTCGGAACCAAGTGAAGCCTCGGAAATCAATCGTCTCAGGCAGCTAATAAAACATGCAGACCTTGGGGGTGCTTACACTGATGTTTGCCTTGAGGCTGTTGAGTCGTTGGAGAGGCTCTTCTGCGTTGAACATAGCTATGACACTTATTCAGCGCGTAAGGCAAAGTCGGTAATCCAATGGCCTGTTCTAGTGAGTCCTAGCTTCGTTAGGTTGGTCGAGGAAAGGCGACCAGAGGCTCTGGCTGTCCTCGCATACTATGCAGTCCTGATACACCAAGCCAGGGACTACTGGGCTTTTGGCGAAGCCGGAAAGTTTTTGATTAATGGAATTAGTAAAATGCTTGGGAAACACTGGGAAAAATGGCTCGCGTGGCCAAATCATGTATTGAAATCATCCGGGAAATGACAATCTATCTCGTCTCCGAAAGGCCGGTTGGACCAAAGGTTAGTGAATTAGATCAGCGTCTCTAAACCGCTCTCAATAAAAGCGCCGAAATTTTGAAAGTTCGAACTTTTCTGTCGGGAGATCACACGCCATCTAACAAATACGCGCTCTGCATATCTCTTCGCATATCTCTTTGGATATTGATGCATGGCATTGTATAATCTCCATTTGAAGTCTCACTAATGAGCGGGCTGGGCAGCCAATGAGATATTGTCCTACACGCGGGCTTGGTCTTGCCAGGTCCTTGTGTGATAACAGTCTCCGTATAAACTGAGCATTGGAACAACGGTTCGGCTCGAGCTTACCAGATCTTCAGAAGGGTAGTTTCCTCGGAGATTGTACCTTTTAATCGAGAGACTCATGTCTTCCCGATCATTATTCGGCCATATATCTCCAAATTATATAGTACCAGGCTTCGTTGCGACAAAATCTAAAATAAGGCGACCTTAGCATTCTGACTTTTAGTAGCCCTCTGCATAAGAGAAAATGTAGCTCTGTGAAAAAAAAAAGGAAAAAAAAGAAAAAAAAAAGAAAAAAAAGAAAAAAAGGAAAAAAAAAGAGGAAAAAAGAAAAAAAAAAAAGAAAAAAGCATAATGGCCGTCCCTTTACTTGCTACAGCTTGTATTTGCAAAGCTTTTAGCAACCTTACTCTCTTTAGGGCTTTCGTTCTCTCGGTCACCATTACGTTAGTATAACGGCTATGGGCTTAACCAATTACTAAATCTAGTCGTACGGTTTATGTTGGCAATGGTATCGTAGGAATCTAAGCAATAAAAAGGATAATTACGTCTAATAATAGCAGATAACCGTAAGTGATTTAAATAACCAAATTATAATTATAAATTGATGCTATTTAAGTTATGGAAATAATAAGCGTATATATATTTATTTTGGCTCGATATATTCGAATTAACTCGATTTATTTATAGTAATCAAGTTTCGTTAAGCTTATCGAACCCGTTAAATTATTTCCCTAATTCGACTAGCTCGAAACGTTAAACTTTATTTTCTTTATTAAACTTATTAAACCGGTTACGTAAGTTAAAACCTTTTATCGGAAATATTTATATATTTTCCGACCGTTTAGTAATAAATTAAGTCCTTAAATTATAACATAATTTTCTCCTTTTTAGGATTTTTATTTTTAAAAATTAAATTATTTATCGTATTATTTAATAAATAACTTTTTTATTGTTATTATTTTATTATAGAACCTAATTATTAGATCCAGTTGAATTAAAAAATAACGATTTCGTCGTAAACGTAATAAGGCTTTAATTTTGTCGGACCGAATTAACCGTTTTGGTTTTAATATATTTTTTAACTTTTTTTATTTTCGTTACAAATTTAAAAACGAAATTTATAAGATTTATTTAAATTTTAAAAAATGCTTTTATTATACCAAATATATTAATCCTTATAATTTTTTGGGTTTTTTTAAATCAGAATATCGGAAATTAATAGATAAAAAAATTTAATTAAAATTTTAAAAACGTTTTATCGAAAACGAATTACTTAAGGCTTAATAATACCTTAACGAATTATTTAATCGTTTAGCCCGGCTTCGGAATTAAAACAAGTTATTACGACGGCATAAGATTAAAATATTATATCGGGAAATTTAAAGTACGGAAATGATGAAAGAATTTAAGCGTTTGGAACGGAAATAAAGGTAATTGGAAACCGAGGTAATTATATCCGCGCAGGTTATTTTTTTTGCTAATTAATTTAATATTAAGAAAACGGATTAGGTACCGTTAAATACCTAAATTAGAAATTTAACTTTAATAACTTCGACGTTATTAATAAAAGTTTTTTAAAAGGCGTTAAACGTTTGTAAGGCTTTTCGCGGGTTTTTAGGTATTTTCGGAATTTAAGTAATTTTTTTAATTAAATATTAGGTAAGTTTATTTTGTTTCCGTATATTTAATATTTTCTTTATTTCGTAAATTGGTACGTTTCTTATAACTTTTTCCTTTCGCCTTATATTAACTTTAATTATATCCGTTATTAACTTAAGTAAGGAAATATAAAAAATTAAATAAAGCTTAATTTTTAATAATAACTTTAATTCGTAATTACTTTTTTAATTTTTTTTTTCAAATTTTATATAAACTAATATATTTAAAATCAAATTTTTTATTAAAATTTTTAATCTGGATATTTTTGGTAATTAGGTAAGTTATTTCTTTTTTAAAAAAGGTTCATTTTTTTTAGCTTTTTCTGGTTATAATATTTACTTATTTAATTACGTATAAATTTAAGTTGTATTTTTATTTCGGTATATAATTGCTTTAATTATTTTGATATTAAAATTGCTTTAACGTTAGTTAATTTTTTGTATAAATTTTTGTAAACTTTTAATATATAACCAAAATTAATAATTATTAACGTCGTTTTAATATTTTCGTAATAATTAATATTATAAACTAGTTATATAATTAATAATTTCTTGCCCTAATTATTTTGCTCGTAATTAATATAATATCGTAAGTATGTTTTTAACGTTTAATTAATTCTTTCTGTTTATCCGTTTATTTATTATTTAAATACGTTAAATAATTTATGGTTTAGTTTAAGTTAAGTTATTAGGCCTTCCCAGAATTTTAAAATAAAGATTATATTTTTGTTTAATATAATTTCCGTTAAAAGCTTATAGGTACTTAAAATATATTTAAGAAAAATATATATAAGTTGTTTTATATCGGCATTTTTATTATCAGGTAAAAATAAAAAATTTCGTAAATTAATTAACGATTACGAAAATGCTGTTATAATATATTTTTATAATTGGATTTTTTATTATAAAAAGCTTAATAATAAAGTCAAATATAATGGAATCTTATAGTCGCTTTACGACTAGTAATGATTATAATTTTCCGTAAGGTTTATATCGTCGTATTTTTACCCTGGCGTAAATATTGCATTATCGTATTACTTTTATGCGGTTAATTTTATTTTAGGAAAGTAATATATTTATTATATGCATTTTAAGGTTTTGTAGATTTTTAAATGTCCATATAATTAATGTTTATATATATCTTATATCAGGTTTTTTTAAAGTTTTTTTTGGTACCTGAATTTTATTTATTCGTTATCTTTCGCGTAAATTATTATTATATTACTGTATACGTTAATATATATTGGCTAAAACTTTTTTTATTATAATAATTCGTCGTTATCGTAAATATCTTTTGGATATCTTATCGAAAATTATTTGTTATATTTTACCTTTAAGTTCTTTTAAATTAGGTCGTTTATTAAGTACGTTTATTCTGCCACTTTCTGATTTTTTACGATAAATAATAACGTAATCGAATTTAAAAAAATATTTTGCGTAACGAAATTATTTTCCAACTAATTTTCGGATCGTAAAAAAGTATATAATATTCTTATAATTTATATATACTTGAATTTAATGTATATTATCTTTAAAATAATATTTAAATTCCTTAAAAACGTTAACGATAGTTAAAAAATTGTTATTATATATAAGGTAATTTAGTTCGGTTTTATGTAACTTATAAAAGTAAAAAATAATAAGGTAAAGGTTTCCTTAATTATTTTAATATTTAATTACTACTTTTAAAACGTAATTTAAAATGTTGGTTTTTAGCTTAATTGGTCGTTTTAAGTTATATATAATTAATATTGGTTTATTAATTAAAGCGTTTTTAATTTATTAAAAAGTTTCTTATTTCTTTGGTATTTATTCGAATTATTTTTCTTTTCTGGTAAACTTTGTTAATGGTATAATGTTCCATACAAGCTCGCGAGCCGTTTTTTGGCACCTCGTAATGACAAATTCAAATAACTCAATAATAATATATCGCATTAATTCAAATTAATCGGATTCTTTTTCGCTAAACGTATTTATAACTTTTATATAAATACGTGCATTATGTCCAGGCTTCCAGTAAAGGCCATATTTCCGTTCCTTAGTTTTAACCTTTTTGCGATAATCCTTTTTAATTGTTGTTGGCTGCATTTTTTTATTATCCTTTTTTAAGCCAAAAAAGCCAATTTTTTTTATATAATAATTTTTTTTTTAAAAAAACGTTTGTTTTTAATTTTACGACGTTTGTTTAAAATGTAATTCGTTTTGCGTAATTAAGTAACTTTTTCCCGAAAAAAACATTTTCGTATAAAAGTAATAAGTTATTTTTAGTTAAAAGATTAATTAATTTAATTATTTTTTATTTTAATAAGTTACTTTATTAGTTTCTAATCTTTTTTATAAATAACGTTTTTATTTTGTTATTTTTTTTTTGATATTTTTAGGGGTTTTCGCGGGCGGAGAACGAATGGAACCGGTAAAGGTTAACGGGGAGACGGTCGGCGTAGGTATAATTAAAGGAACCTTTAATTCGGAAAAAACGGTATTAAGATCGAATAAAATAAGCGTAACTTTTACGAATTTAGATTCGACGTTATCGGACGTTATGGTAGCTTGGAACGTGTTATAAAAGCCGGCGAAAAAATCTTTTTTAGTAATGTAGGTATAATAACGTCGTATTAGATTTTCGATATATCGTAAATAAATACGTTTTAAAATAAAAAAATAAAATATATTAAAAGGTTAAAGCCGATATAAAGAATGCGTAAGTATATAAAACGTAATAATGTTATTATTAACGTAATATTTTTTAAGTTTTATCGAATAGTAATTTTCGTAACCGTTAAGGATAAAGAAACGTTTTGAACTTTTCGTACGCGTTTGAATATATTTATTAAAATGCTAGATTTATTCGAGATTTAATTTATTTATTATTTAATTATTATTATTTAATATAATTTTTTAATCGGTTGCTGGTAATAAATTAACGCGGTATTAGGATTTAAAATAATTCTTTTCCGTTATAATAATAAATAACGATAACTTAATTTTAAAAATTAATAATTTAAATATTTATAATTTATTTTTTATTTTTTTATTATGTTTATTTAAATTTTTTACGTTTTTCGGTATTAATAATTATTATGCCCGTTATTATAAAAAGTTTTATTAAAAATTTAATTTCGTTAAAGTTATAAATTCCTTTTTTATAATGCCGTATTTCGCGATTATAACCCGAATAAGTTTAAATTATTTACGAAACGTTTTTGAATTTTCGTATAAAATCCGTTAATAATCGATTTTCCGATTTAAACACGTTTAGAACCTTTTTTGCCGTTTAATAAAGTTCGACGCTTAATTAATTTTAACGCGTTTTATAACGCGTTAAGTTAGTAATATATTAGCTATATTTTTAACGTATTAAAGTTGGATAAGAAACGTTTACGTATTTAGGTTAAGGACTTTTTCGATAATAAATTTTTTTTCGGTCGGCGTTAATTTTCGTAATTGGAAAATAATGTCGGTTTGGGCGTATCGACCGTAATATCGGGCTTTCAAAATAGATTCGGGGATATTATATATAGAATGTAACTTTTTAAAGCTTAATTTCTGGTTTTGCTTTTTAGCCTAAATGGCTAATTTTATCCTAAATTCTTTTGTAAAACGTTTTATATTGTTGGTGTTAAGGAATTAACAATTAAACTTGAGTAGTTAAAATATTAACAAAAACGGCTTGCAAGCTTGTTTGGCTCGCGAGCTTATGTAGAACGTTAGTTATTTTGTTAAAATTACCTATAAATCTTCTATAATAATTAACGAATTTAAGAAATGTTTATATCTTTTTAACGTTAATAGGTTATGCCCATTTTTTAATTATTATAAACTTTTTAAGGTTTATATTAATATATTTAAAAATAATAATATGTTTTAAATATTCCTTTTTTTGTATATAAAAGGTGCTTTTTTCGGCGGTAACTAAGAAATTGATATTTTATAGCATTTATAAAACTTTATAAACATATTTTATATATTTTTTTAAGTTTTCGAATAAATTAGGATATCGTTAAGGTAATATATAACGAAAATATCCAAATACTTTCGTAATAAGTAATTAATTATTCGTTGGAAGGTTGCCGGTATATTTGTAAGTTTAAAAGGTATAATAAAATATTCGAAAAGTTCGTACTTAGTTTTAAAAGTTATTTTTTATTCGTTATCTAGCTTAATTCGTATTTGGTTATATTTTTCCTTTAAGTTTAAAGATATAAATTATTAAGCTTTATATAAACGATCTTTTATTTCGGTAATTAATAATAATAAAATTTTATTTTTAATAATAATATCGTTAAATTATTTATAATCAATAACAAATCGTAATTTTCCATTTTTTCTTAATACGAAAAATATTAGATATTTTATTAATAACTTAGAACGTTATATATAACCTTTTTTTAGTCTGTTTTCGAAGTAATTATATAATACCTTTAATTTTGTTTAATTTAGGTTATAAATAAGATAAAAAATAATCGTTTTGTTATTTTTAAGAATTATTTCGTAATTCTATTCGTTATAAAGTAATAATTTTATTTTAAACTTTTTTTTAAAACAATTACTTATACTTATAATATTCTGGTAATACTTTAACCATTTATTTTGGTAACTTTTTAAGCTTTAATAATAAGTCGTTATTTATTTGCCGAAATCGTACTTTAAGTTTTGTAATAATATACCGTATTTTTCTAATATACCTTTTGCTTGCTGCATATTTTATCCTTTTAAGTAATAAGGTTTTTATCGTATCTTTATATTTATATTCGTTAACTTTATTAATCGAATATTAAGGTTTTTCGTCGTTTATATTTTACGTATCGGTAAAAAGTAAAACAAAATTTACCTAGCTAGTTTTTTAATCGATAGCTGGATTATATTATTTTAATTATAATAATCCGAAAATTATATCGGAATTTTTTATTAAAATAATATCGAAATTAATGGTTCAGATTTTTTTTTTAATAAAAGTTTTAAAATAATTAATTTCGCGTTTAACCTATCCGTTATCGTAACTAAATATTTAATTTTCGGCATTTTCGATTTTATAAAAATTTTCCTTATTTCGTTATAATAGTTGTAACTTATTTATTATTTTTAAAACGATATAGTTTCCTTATATAGTTCCATAATTTATTATTACGGTATATTATTTTTCTTTATTCGTATTTATATTATAATTAATTCTTTTCTTTCCGTTTTTATTACGTACAAAACCTTTTTAAGGTATTATTATTTACCTTTATTTTTTTATTAACCTAAAACTTTTTTATAAATAATATTAATTTTTTAAGTTATTTTTAAATTTCGTAATTCGTTTTAAACGTTATTTATTTAATTTTTATAGTTATTATAAATATTTGTTTTATCTTTATAATGGAATTTCCAAAAAAGTAATTTATTTTTGAAAGGCCTTTTTAATAATATATTTTAATTTTAAAATTTTGTTTCCGTGAAAAAAAAAGATTAAAATTTTATTTAAAAGGTGCGTTATTTTATTATATTTTTAATAAACATTAATTAAAATTATAAATCTGTAATTATTTTTTAATAGTATTTCTTTATTATTTTTTAAATTAACATTTTTTTATATTTAATAATTATATTAATTATAATAATAAAAAAAAGTTTTTTATAAAGCAAATTTTTTCTTTTAATTAATTTTTAAATGCTATTAATTAATCGATTTCGTTTTAAGTTATTATTTTTCGCAAATATCGGTATTATTTTTAATTTTTCGGATCGTTATTTGTTTAATTATTAAAATTAAAATTTTATCGTTATATTTACATAATCCGTTATGCGATATATTTTTTATAATTTTCGTATATTCCGTATTAATATCGTTTATAATTAATAACGTAAAGTTTTCCGTATTAATCGGATTTTTTTTTATATAGGTTTTCGTTTTATTTTCGGTTTTTTTTAATCCAAACGTTAAATATTATTTAAATTTTTTATTATTATTATCGTTATAATTAAAAAGGTAAATTATATTTTTTAAATTCTTTTTATCCTTTATGCTTTTAAAATTATTTTATAAGGGTTAATTTAATAAAAATAATTTTTTTAATTATTATTTAAGATAATTCTTTAACCTTTTTTAATTTTTATTATATTTTTAATAAAGGATTATAATTATTTCGGACGTAAATTATATTAATCGTTTTTTTATTACTAATTTCCTTCCGGTATTAACTTTCGGAAATTAAAATTTATTATCATAAATACTTTTAACTTTTATATTATTATGTAATATATCCTTATTTTCCGTAATTATAACAGGTAATTAAGCTTTTTCTAAACTGGATAGTTTTTAATTCCATAAATTCTGGTTATATTCCGTAAAAAGTCGAAAATATATTACGTTTCTTTTTGGTTAATTTTAAAATAATTTAATTTTAAAATAATTTTTTTTTTTTTTTTCGTTTTTTAAATTATCGATTATCGATTTTTACGGCTTCGGTAATATACTTATTAAAGCTTATAAACCGGTTTTCCTTAATTAATTCGTTTTTAACATTTTTTCTTTTAATTTTTTATAAAATATATTAATTATAATATTATTTTTGTTATTTTTGTATCCGGTATTAATAATTAAGCTTTTAAATATTATAATATATTTAAATATTAATTTTTTTATCGTAATTAAAAAAAAATTTAAATTATATTTCGTTTTTCGTCCGGATTAATAAAATTATTTCGGAATTTGTTTTCGAAATTAATATAATTTTTAAAAATTTCCTTAAAATTTTTTTTTTTTAGATTTTTTAATTAATAAATAATTTCGTATAACAGGTTTAAATTAATTTACGGCATTTTTAATAAGGTAAGTTATTATAATAAAGATTTAATTTGGCGGATTTTTTAATTTTAAAAACCGCAAATACGTTTTAGTTTAAATAAGGAATATTTAAAGGTTTTTTTTTATTATAAAGTTTAAACTTTTTAATTTTAATTTTAATAATTATTATAATTAATATTTCGGCTTTAAATTAATTTTTAAGTTATTTAATTTTATCTTTAATTTAATAATTTTTATTTAAAGTTATTAAATAATATTATTTACGGTATTAATTAATATAATAATAATATTAAATATTATTTAAAATTTAACGGTATTATTAAATAAAACTTTATAACGTATAACGGTTATAAATTTAATTAATTATTAAATTTAATTATATAATTTATAATAATAATAATATTATAAAAATTTAAATAATAATAAAAATAATTACGTTTAATAATAATAAATAACCGTAAATAATTTAAATAATTAAATTATAATTATAAATTAATATTATTAAAATTATAAAAATAATAAACGTATATATATTTATTTTAACTTAATATATTTAAATTAATTCGATTTATTTATAATAGTTAAGTTTCGTTAAGCCTGTCGAACCCGTCGAATTACTTCCCTAACTCGATTAGCTCGAAACGCTAAGCCCCATTTTCTCCACTAAACCCATCAAGCCGGTTACGTAAGCCAAGACCCTTTATCGGAGATGTTCACACATCTTCCGACCGTCTGGCAATGGGCCAAGTCCTTGGGTCATAACAGTTGGCTACTATCAGACTCTAGGAATCCGGAGGTTCCCTCCGGGAAAATTGAGTCCACCCCTATTAGAGGTGGCAAAAAGGGGCATACAAACTTTTACAACCTTTCAGATATTTTTATTATCCACCCTTTAATTAATAATAAAAACTAATAAATTAATAAATAAATAACCTGCATATTAAGTTATTATTTACGAATATTAAAAGCCCTACTTTTTTATTATTATTATTAAAAGTTTATAATTCGCATAATTATTAATTTATATTTTTGTAACATACCTTAAAAATTCATCTTTTTTTAATTAAGCTTACCCTGCACTAATGTATATATTAATTCTTTTAAGGTAACCTTATTGCTTATTGCAAGATAACCTCAGCTTTTATTCTATAATTACATCTTATTTTTTACATGTTATAAGCTCCGGCTAATAATTTTCGTCAACAATAATTACCTTTTTATTCCTTTATATCTTAACCAAGCCTTTACCGATTTATACCATTTTTTTACTTTAAAAATCGCCGGAATTACCTTCATCTACCATTAAATTTGCAGCTTTATTAAACTACCTTTACCTATCTATTCGGAAAAATCTATATAATTTTTCTAATATTTATTTTATTCGAATTTATTTTTCGAATTTTTCATAATTATAAATATCTTTATTAAGCCCTATTTGCTTAAAGGTAACAAAATGTTTAAACTTTAGTTGATTCCGACCAAAATTATATTTATAAACAAAACGTCATTATATTATTATTTCGAATATAAAGAATAATTTATTTTAAACGGAAAAAAATAACTCGCTAATTATTATACAATTATTATATAAATCTGGTTCTTTATATTATATAGAAACTAGTATTAATAACAAAAAAGCTTAAAAAGCTTTATATGCTTAATATAAGTTCGAAAACTTTATAATTAAATTTCTTATTAAAAAGAAATTTTTCAACTTAATATACTAAAACTTTAATAATATAAAAAATCATTTTACTAAAGTTAAGTTTTTAATTAATAAATTAAAATCGAAAAAGCTAAAATTATACGATAAAATAATTGCAAAGTAGGTTTTAAATACGTTATTAAACAATTTTAAACCTTTCGTTTAAAGTATAACTTAATCGTTTCGCAAAAGTTTTAAATCCTGTACCTTTAAAACGCTTTTTGTATTATTAATAAATAAAACTAAAGGTTAAAGAAATAAAAAGTAGTTATTAACCTTTAAAAATTTTAAAAATAATAAAAAAATTAAAAATAAAAATAATAACAAACGTTATTTTTATTATAAAATTGTCGGTTATACATATAAAAACTGCTATTTTGTTTATCCCGATCAAGCTTCGTCGAATTAAAAAAGTTTTATTAATAAGGTAAAAAAAAAAATCCAAATCGAAAAAAGCAAAAAGGTAAAAAAAGGAAAAAGAATTCAGGAAAAAAGGGGAAAAATTAACCCCCACTTTTTCGAAACGAGAGAAAAGGGAGGCCAGAAAGTCCGCCCTTATAGGTTAACTTATCAACACCGATAATAAAGACCAACAGGTCAATATAATCTAAAAAACGGCTTGAAAAACTATTAGTCCGGGCAAAGAATATTTAAATTCAGCGTTAAACGACCTAAAAAACCTGTGTTTCCAGGGACCATATACCTACTCAACTCCTAAGGGGGGTATAAATATAAATATAAATAATAACAAACTTAACGTAAATCAAGCCCATAATAACTCGCTATATAACTTTTTAAATATAACTAATAAACGATTAATTTAACGTGCTATACAAGCGAGCGCAACACATAAGCGAGCGCAACACTTTTTGGCACCTCGTAACAAAAAATTCAAATAATTTAACAATAACATATCGCATTAATTAAAATTAATAAGATTCTTTTTCGCTAAACGTATCTACAACTTGTTCATAAGTACGCGCATTATGTTCGGGCTTGCCGCAAACGTTACATTTCCGTTCCTTAGTTTTAACCTTTTTGCGACGATTACCTTCAGCTGTTATTAACTGCATTTTTCTATTACCTTTTTCTTTTTCGACCAAAAAATCTTATTCCTTTTATATAATAAGTATTCCTCCTTTTTGAAAACGTTTGTTTTTGGTTTTCTAACGTTTACTTAATATATAGTTCGTTTTGCGTAATTAAACGTTTTTTTTTCCGAAAAAAAGCGGCTTTATATAATAATAACATATAATTTTTTGTTATAAAATTAACCGACTTAAGTATTTTTGTTAGCGAGTTACCCTGATAATATCTAATTTTCCTTTATAAGTATCGTTCTTATTTTATTACTTTACGGATATTTCTAGAGGTTTTTGCGGGGGGTAAAATAAAACCGGCGGAGGTTAGCGGGAAAACGGTCGGCGTAGGTACAACTGGAAAAGTTTCGAGCTCGGAAAGGACGTTATTAGGATCGAATAAAATAAAGCCAGTTTTCGTGAATTTAGATTTGATATTGTCGGATATTATGGCAGCTTTAAACGCGTCGTAAAAGCCGGCGAAAAAATTTTCTTTGGTAATATGGGTATAATAACGTTATATTAGGTTTTCGATGTATAACGAATAAACGCGTTTTAAAATAAAAAACCAAAATATATTAAAAGGTTAAAACCGATACGAAAAATACGCGGATATACAAAGCGTAATAATATCGAAGTTAGCGTAATATTTTTCGAATTCTATTAAATAGTAACTTTCGTAACCGTCGAAGATAAAAAAACGTTTCGAACCTTTCGTACGCGTCCGAATATGTTTATTAAAATACTAAATTTATTTAAAACCTAATTTATTTATTATCCAGTTATTATTACTTAATGTAATCTTTTAATTAATTACTGGTAATAAGTTATTACGGTACTAAAATTCCAGGTAATTTTTCCCTGTTATAATAATAAATGGCGGTATAACTTAATTTTAAAAATTAACAACCTGGATAATTATAACTTATTTTTTATTCCTTTATTACGTTTATTTAAATTTTTTACGTTTTTCGGCATTAATAATTACCATGCCCGATATTATAAAAAGTTTTATTAAAAATCCAGTCTCGTCGAAGTTGTAAATATCCTCTTTTACGATGCCGTATTTCGCGATTATAGCCCGAACAAACTTAAACCATTTGCGAAATATTTTTAAATTTTCGGATAAAACCCGTTAATAATCGATTTTCCGATTTAAACGCGTTAAAATCTTTTTTGCTATTTAACAAAAGTTCGACGCTTAATTAACTTTAACGCGTTCCGTAACGCGCTGGGTAAGTAATATATTAACCATATTTTTAACATCTTAAAGCCGGACAGGAAACGTTTGCGTATTTAGGTTAAAAATTCGGTCGATAATCGATTTTTTTTCGGTCGGTGTTAATTTCCGCAAATTAAAAGTAATATCGGTTCGGGCGTATTTACCGGTAAAACGGTATATTAAGGTAAAAAATAAGACTTTATAAATAAAACCAAACTTTTTATAATTAAGTTTCGGATTTCGTTTTTTAATTTAAATAGTTAGGTTTATTTTTGCTTCTTTTATAAGGCGTTCCATAATGTTAATATTAAAAAATGGATAATTAAAGATAAATAGTTAAAATGGCTAAAAAAGTGTTACGCTTGCTTATATATTGCGTTCGCTTGTGTGGCACGTTATTTAAAATTAAAAAATATAAAAGGAAATAATAAAAATATAATTTATCTTATAGCTAATAATAATGCTATACTTTATACCGTAACTAATAAAAACTTCCCTTTTAACGTAAAGCAAATAAATAAAACCGTAAAATAAAATAAAGATAATACTTTTGAAATAAAAAAGGTTAATAATTTAAAACTTAAATATATACATTCAGGCCGAAATTATATAATAAAAAGTTTTTATTATATCCCCGAATTAAATTTATACCTACTTTCTATAAGCCGTTTAAAAGGCATATATACCTTAATAAATAAAGATATCAGTATAAAGCGTTTCGAAAAAGCTATATTTCAGCTAATAACAAAAGAATATCATAAAAAGGAATTATATTATATACTCTTTCAAGTTAAATATAATACAAAATAATCAGGAACTATATTAACCTTAAATAATAAAGCTATAAAAAATAACGAGCTAATAACCGGGCATAATAAACTAGGTTATACATTTTCTAAACCCTTAATTAAATTTCAAATCAAAAATAATATAAAAGTTCCTTAATAAAACTTTATATAACGTTCTACACATGCGAGCGAGACACACGAGCGAGCGAGACACTTTTTTAGCCATTCCAATTACCTATCTTTAATCGTCTATTTCTTAACATCAACGTTATAGAACGCTTTACAAAAAAAGCGAAAATAAACCTAGTTATTCAGGATAAAAAAAAGACGCAAAAATTAATTATAAAAAGCTTAATTTTATTTATAAAGTTTCGTATTTTACCCTAGCATACCGTTTTAACGGTAAATACGCCCGAATTAATATTGCTCCCAATTTGCGGAAATTAACGCCGACCGAAAAGAATTTTATTATCGACCAAATTTTCGACCTAAATACGTAAACGTTTCCTATTCAGCTTTAATACGTTAAAAATATAACGAATTTATTATTTACCTAATGCGTTATAAAACGCGTTAAGGTTAATTAAATATCGAATTTTGTTAAACGACAAAAAAAACTTTAAACGCGTTTAAATCGGAAAATCGATTATTAACGGATCTTATCCGAAAATCCGGAAACATTTCGTAAATAATTCGAGCTTATTCGGGTTATTATCGCAAAATATAATATCGTAAAAAAAGTATTTATAACTTTGACAAAACTGGATTTTTAATAAAGTTTCTTATAATAACGGGTATAATAATTACCAATATCGAAAAACGTAAAAAATTTAAATGAAGGTAATAAGGAAATAAAAAATAAATTATAATTATTTAAATTATTAATTTCCAAAGTTAAATTATACCGCTATTTATTATTATAAAGGGGAAAAATTATCTTAAATTTTAATACCGTAACAACTTATTATTAGTAACCGATTAAAAAATCGGATTAAATAATAATAACTAAATAACAAATAAATTAAGTTTCGAATAAATCCAGCATTTTAATAAACATACTTAAACGCGTACGAAAAATTCGAAACGTTTCCTTATCCTTAACGGTTACGAAAACTATTATTCGATCGAATTCGAAAAATATTACAGTAACAATAACATTATTACGCTTTATATACCTACGTATTTTTCGTATCGGCTTTAACCTTTTAATATATCTTATTTTTCTGTTTTAAAACGCGCTTATTTGCGGTATATCGAAAACCTAATATAACGTTATCATATTTATATTACCAAAAAGAATTTCCTCGCCGGCTTTTACGACACGTTCCAAGCTGCCATAACGTCCGACAACATCAAATCTGGATTCGTAAAAGCTAATTTTATTCTATTCGATTTTAATAACGTTTTTTCCAAATTAAAAGTTTTTTTTAATTATATTTACACCAACCGTTTTCCTGTTAACCTTTACCGGTTTTATTCGTTCTCCGCCCGCAAAAATCCCTAAAAATATCAAAAAGAAATAACGAAATAAAAACGTTATTTACAAAAAAGAATTAAAAACTAACAAAATAACTTATCAAAACAAAAAATAATTAAATTAATTAACTTTTTAACGAAAAGTAACTTATTATTTCTGCACGAAAATATTCTTTTTCGGGAAAAAATTACCCAATTACGCAAAATGAATCATATCTTAAATAAACGTTGCAAAATTAAAAACAAACGTTTTTAAAAAGAAGGAACATTTATTATACAAAAAGGACAAACTCTTTTAGCCAAAAAAAAGGAGGTAATAAAAAAATGCAGCCAATAATAACTAAAAATAATCGTCGCAAAAAAGTTAAAACCAAGAAACGGAAATGTAACGTTTACGGCAAACCCGGATATAATACGCGTACTTATAAAGAAGCTATAAATACGTCTAGCGAAAAAGAATCCGATTAATTTGAATTAATGCGATATATTATTGTTAAGTTATTTAAATTTGTTGTTGTAAGGTGCCAAAAAGTGTCTCGCTCGCTCGTATGTCTCGCTCGCATATAAGGGACGTTATTTTAAAAGCTAAAAGTATAAAGTATATCTTCAAACTAAAACTAATCGAAATATATATAAAGTATCTAATAACTATAAAAAATATAATATTAATAAAAGAATTTATAATAACATAAGTGGTTTATTGCTAAATATATATAATAAGTATAAATATTATATAACCCTCTTTAATAAATCAAGTAAATATTTTAAAGTTAAGCTGTTAACTTCGAAACCAAAGCTTTAAAGCCTTTTAATAACGTCAAGCTACAGGCTAAAAATCAAACTAATAACCGAATAAAAAAGTTCTTTAGCAATAACAGGACTAAATATATTAATAACCGTTTTGAAATATACTTATATAAATACGGTATATTATACCATACGACTTCAATATATATTAAAAAACCTAATGGTTTAATCGAACGAATCAACCTTACTTTATTAAATAAAGTTAAGGTGTTTTATATTAAATTCAAGCTACCCCAATACTTATAGGGTAAAGTTATATTAGCTACGGTATATATATATAACACTACATTCCATAAATTCTTAAACTATAAAATACCTTTTAAAATTTATTATAACTATAAACAGTATATAAATTATATATATACGTAAAGATCTATAATATATTATAACATTAATAAATACAAGTATAAACTTAATCTTCGTACCAATAAAAGCGTAATTATAGGTTGCGGTACCCAAAATAACTTTTATAAAGTATGGAATTTGATATATAAGCGTTCCGTATAATCCCGTAACGTTAATATATTCGAAAATCACTTTATAAGTGATTCGGCTATAAAAGGGGCTCCAATAAGAGCTAGAAAAGGGGATATATTACGCCCTAATAACTTTGGTCCGAAAAAGTTACCGAAAGATATATATAGCTCTGAAAAAGTTTTAAAAGCTTTAAAAACGTTAGATACTGAAGATATAACTAAAAAAAATTACTTAAAACCTTTAGGTAACTTAGCTTCAAATCGACATCCTTATAATCAAAATAAAAAGGCAGTCGGCTTAAATCATCCGATATCAGCTGAAAATCAACAGATACCAGTTATAAATAACAGCGTGCCAGGTAATTTAATTAATAATTTTGATTATAAAAATATGGAAAATCTAGAACGGAAATATACCACCAAAGCAGCTACAACATCAGCTAAAAATAGGGGTAATAATCCAGCCATTATATCAACCCCCATATCAACGACCACGCAGTCGTTTTCAAGGTCTAATAAACGACCTCATAATAATATATCTATCGATAATAACAACGGAAATAAAAGGCAACAAATAAAAAATAACAATAACGATAATAAGCTAATTAAAAACTGTATTAAAGTAAATACAAACAGTATCTTATATACAATCGAAGATACGTTATTATCGAATTAATTATTAGCACTTAAAAAAAAATAAAGCTGATTTCGTATTAATAGCTTCAACAACGGAGCTTAACACTTTTAAACAAGCTATATCAAATGTTAATAAGGATTCCTAGCTAGCAACCTATCAGGCTGAAATAACAAAACTAGAACGCCAAAATACATATACTATAACCGACTTACCACCAGGTAAAAAGGTTATAAAAACCCGATAATTATTTCAATCTAGACCTATAACGAATATAAAATTTATTAAAACTAATTAAGTAGTTAATAAAAAAAAGAACGTTAGATTTAAAACCAGATTTATCGTACAAAACTTTAATCAACAACTAAGTAGAAACTACTTAAAAACTTTTTCAATAACAGCTAAACCAGAAACCTGGTATTTATTATTAATAATAGCTATTAATATAGGCTGGTATATCATACAATTTGACGTTTAAAACGCTTTCGTTCACTCTAATATAAATGTAAAAATATATATACGATTACCTAAAGGGTTCTATCTAAACCCCCGATATCGAAATAAGGTGGCTAAATTAAATAAAGCTTTATACGATTTAAAGCAGTTACCTAGGCTCTGGTATAAATTTCAGCTAATATACTAATAAAGCATGGATTTATTACGTTTTTCTACGATAAAAATGTATTTATAAATAAAGAAACCATAACTGTAATCATCTGTTCTATAAACGATATACTTATAATAAATCCATTTATTAAAGTTATAAATCTATTAGCAAACGAATTATTTAAGGTTATAAAGCTAAACTGTTATAACTAACCAAGCTTGGCTTATTAGCAGACGGTTGGAGGTTAAAAAGCTCCTTTCCGATATAAGACTTTGGATCACGTAATATAGATCCGAATGGATCCCCGGATCTAAAAGGATCTATGTATTTAGAAAATATAAATTCGAAAGGATTTCCGGATTTATAAGGATTTAATTTATTTATACGATATAGACCCGAAAAAATAAACAGATTTAAACGGATTTTAATTAAAATATATACGTTCGTTATTTTTATAACTTAAATAACATCAGTTTATAATAATAATTAATTACTTAAATTATTTACGGTGATTTATTATTATTAAACGTAATTATTATTTTATTTTTTAAATTTTTATAATACTATTATTAATATAAACCGTAGAATTAAATTTAATAATTAAGTAAATTTATAACCGTGATACCTTAGAAGTTTTTATTTAATAATACCGTGAAATTCTAAATAATAGTTATTATTATTATTGTTTTAATTAATATCTTAAACAACGTTACTTAATAATTTTAAATAAAAGTAATTAAATTTAAAAATAAAATTAAATAGCTTAAAAATTAACTTAAGGCCGAAATATTAAATATAACTATTATCAAAATTAAATTTAAAAAGTTCGGACTTTACGATAAAAAAAACGTCCAGATATTTTTTATTTAGGCTAAAACGTATTTTCGATTTTTAAATTTAAAAAGTTTATCAGATTAAATATTTGTTATAATAACTTACTTTATTAAAAACGCCATAAATTAATTCGAATTTATTTTACGAAATTACTTAAAAGTTAAAAATTTAATAAAAAGAATTATTAAAAATATTTAAAAACATTATATTAATATCGAAAATAAGCTTTAAAATAACTTTATTAATTTAAACAAAAAAAACCGTAATTTAAAAACTTAACCGTTAAAACCGGATACGAAAACGATATTATAATATTATAATCGATATATATTATAAAAGATTAAAAAAAAATGTTGAAAATAAACTAATTAAAAAAGAACTCGAATTATAAATATTAATAAGTATATTACCAAAACCGTAAAAATCGATAACCGATAATTTAAAAAACGATAAAAAAGGATATTTTATTGCGAAATTAAGTTCCCTTGAAATTAATTAAAAAAATGCATTTTATTTTTAATATTTCCGGAATTTATTTAAAACTTATAAAGTTAAGGATCATTTAATTTAAAAGGAGTTTAATTATTATTTAAAATTACGGAAAATAAGAATATATTATATAAAATTAAAAAAATTAAAAGTAATTACGATAATAAATTCTAGCTTTTAAAGGTTAATACCGGAAAAAACTTATTAACAAAAAAACGATTAATATAATTTACGTTCGCAATAATTATAACCCTTTATTAAAAATGCGATAACAATTAAAAAAAACCATTAAATTATTTTAAGCAACAGTTAAAAAAATTATTTTTATAAAGTTAACTTTTATAAAATAGCTTTAAAAAGATAAAAAGTAAAAAGAAGTTGAAAAATATAATTTACCTTTTTAATTATAACGATGATAAAAAAACGATTAGGTAATATTTGACGTATAAACGAAGAAATATCGAAAATAGGATAAGGACCTATATCCGGGAAACTCTAATCGGTACGGAAAGCTTTATATTATTAATTATAAACGATCTTAATACGGACCTTACGAAGATTATAAGGAATATATATATAACGGATTACGTAAATATAGAGATAAAGTTTTAATTTTAACGATTATAAAAGCGACAACTTAAAAAACCAGAAGTAATATTAATATGTAGGAAAAATAATAACTTAAAACGAAATTAATTAATTAATAACGTTTAAAAATTAGTTAAAAAAAGTTAGCTTGTAAAAAATCTTTTTTATTATTATAATTAATACGAGTTGTCAGCAGTTATAGTGATCGAATGCAGGAATCTGGCGTAATTGCTCTATGTTGGTTCTCTAAATTCTAAAAAAGGACAAATCTAATCTGTGGGCAATCGCCCTTACATACACGATTGGGTGATAAAGGATCATCAGTGGATAAAGGCTGTCCCAGGCAGCATTCTGCTGCCTAGCTTGAACAAAGCCCACCAGCCGGTAGCACCTAAAAGCACCAATTGCCGACACGCCCTTTTACGTCAAGTAACCGCAGCTAGAAAGTCCGAAAAGTTCAAAATCAAATTTAAAAATAATTAATCTATATAAAAATTAAACCTTAGTTTCGTATTTTCTCAAATCCTAGGTCCCGTACGAATCGCTTAAAGTCCGTTTTGTTAAATAACTTTATAAGCCCATCTACAAGATTATCTTTACTTTTTACGTATTAAAAGCTAATATTTCTTACCCCCACTTTTTATTATACGTAATAATATTTAATTTTAATATAACGCTTTTTTCGTAACATTTATATTTCCTTTACTTATTTAAATATTTTTATATTATTTTTTAAGATAAAAATAAAACCTTTAAATATAAACCTTAACTTTATCAAAAAATTTCTAATCCTTATTACCTATATTATAGCTATCCCTGCACCTATATACTTTATTTTTATAATGCATTTTGTAATAACGCCTTATAACTTTAAAATTTAAAATACGGACGTTTTAATTATAAAAATACGTACTTTATAATAAACTTTATTAATTCTTAATTATCCGTAAAGCTTATATCTATTATTTCGAACAACCTTAAATTATTATACTTTTAATATAAATAATTTCGTTTTAACTTTTTATACCGAAAAAACAGATTTGCCGTACCGTATAAATAACGTAATAATCTTTTAATATATTTTTAATATTTAAATAATAAGTTACTTATAAATCTAACCTAAATTAAGGTTACAAACGTTATATCCGGTTTATTAATATAATTTAAAAAGTTAAATTTTTCTATCAAATTCGTATATTCGAATATATTTTCCTTATTAACTTTATTTTCGTATTTAATAATATACTTTAAATAATTTTTAATAAATAATATAAACTTTTTTCGTATTTTATCTAACTTAATTAATTTTAATAACTTTTTAATATATTATTATTAATTTAACCTAACGTTGTTAATCGGTAAAAAACGGATAATTTATATACCTAGGTACCAATTTACGTTTTTTAAATATTTAATGAAAACGTTTTTAGCGATTTTTTTAATAACGTTTTAAAGTTATTATTTATTAACTTTAAAAAGTAAAAAGTTATTAACGTATAAAACGATAATGTATTTTATTTTAAGGTTATAATAAATCGTATTATCCGAAATTAATAAATAAAAGCTTAATTTCGCAAATATCTTTTTAACTTTTTTTTTTTAAGCAGCTCCGGCCTACTTTAAACCGTATAAAAAGTTTATTAACTTAATAACTTTCTTAAAAAAAACGGTACGTTTTTTTATCCTTTAGGTACGTATCGAAGTATTCCTTTAATATAAAAAACTGCTTTATGTAAATATCTTTTTTTAACTTACCATTTAGGTACGCAACAATAAAGTCGATTTAGAATATATACCAGCCCAAATAAACAGCTAGGGCTATTAGGATTTTTCAGTATACAGCTTTTGCGCTATTTATTGCTATTTTATTATAGTTTATTCCTTTCCGTTATATAAATCCTTTCGCGCAAATACGCGCTTTATACTTATCTAGCTTTTCTGTAAATATATACTTCTTTCTTAATACTTATTTGGTATTAATAAAGTATTTATAAACTTCCTTATTAAAGGGCGTAAATTTAAAGGTTTTACGCGAAAGGTTTTCCTTAATTTTAATAAAGATTATTTTAAGCCATATTTTTCGTTCTGGGCCTTTTTTAACTTCCTTTAAAAACGGGCCGTCGTTTATTGCTGTAAATAACCTATAAGTAATAAACAATTTACTTAGGTTAATATCTTCTAAATCCTTAAATTTAAAAATGCCATCGTACTTATCCTTTAATATGTTAACCATTTGCTGGTATTCGTAAATGTTCCGGATAGCCTGATCGGCGTTTCCGTAACTTTTAAAAAGTTGTCGTCATCGACGTTTAGAACGAAATAAAAGGTATATAAACCCTTATCGTTATTTTCGCTTTTTTGGGTTAAAGCTAGCTTTAATTTACGCATTAGTTTAAGGGCTTCGTTTAAGGCCTTTAAGATATATAACTTAAAAACTATTTTTTTCGGTCGTCCCCTTTTACGCTTAACTTGTTTAATTTCCTAGTCCGTATCGTCTTCCGAAACGACGTTATCGTCCTTAATTTTTATTTCGATACCTTTTTATCTTTAACGGTATCTTAAGCATTTTTATACGGGCTATAAAAGCGATCGAATAATATTTTTAAAGTTGGAAGGTTTCCTTAACTTTTCCAGGTTTTTATAAATTATAACATATAGTGTTATAAGTAACTTACCGCCCTTTAAAAGCCATACCTTATAGTTATATATCCCTTAATAGCCTAATAATATGCCTTTTACTTTACGGGCTACTAACTTTTTTAATTTAATTCTATAATTTTTATTAATTAGAACTATGTACCTACTGCCGAAAATTCGAAAATAACTATTATTAAGCTTATATTTATGTAACTTATCAGGTTTAAATACGTTCTTAAAGCATTTGATTAATATTATATCCTTTATTATAAACTATTTAATCTTATTAACTGTATACGTTATAATTTCCATTATTAAATCCTAAAAGTATATTAAAATCTTTATTTAAACTAAAGTTGTAAGAACTTTATTCTGCAAAAATTAGATACCTTTTTCCGTAATTTCGTTTTAATACTAATTATAAAAGCTAAAAATTATTAATTTAATACCTTTAATTACATAAAACTTTTCGATAATCGATATACCGAACTCCTTACCGCTATCCAGGCGTAAAATCTTTATTTTTTTATTTTGATTTTTTACGTTAAAAAGGGTCGTTTTTAAACGTTTAATTATCCGTATAATATAAGCGCATAAGCTTTATTATATTTTATCTTTAATTTTAAACGAATAATATTTTTTATAACGTAATAAATTATTTATAATAAAACCGAAATAATTATTATTTTTAATATTAACGGGTTTAATTAAGCTTATATTATACCAAATAATTTTTTTTACGTATTACCTTTATTATTAAAGGTTTATAAATAAAATCTTCCGTATCTTTTTTTCGTTATACGTTATATAAAATAACGTTTCCATTTTGTTAAAGTTTAAGTTTATCCCCGTAAACCTTTTAATGGTCCAAATTAATCGTTTTATGCTAAAGTAACAAAAACGGCGGTACCAAAGGATAATTTTCTTTATTACTTTGTCCGTTATATAAACTTTTCTATCCTTAAAAATGCTAACGAACACCCTTTTTAGGTTACCGTCGTCCTTACCAAATACCTTCCCCAGTACGTATTTTTATTAATAGTTTTTATCGTTCGTCGATTCCGGGGCCTTAATAATAAGTTTTAATTTTTTATAAAGCTATAAAAAAAAACTTTTCCGAAGTACGTTAATTATCGTTAACTGGAATCCGTTAAGGTTTATTGGGGTATTTTTATTTAAATAACCTTCCTTTTTATAATATATCTTTTTAAAGAATACCTTTAAAAGGAAATCGTTAATATATAACATATATTTTATTATAATTTCGTTATTCTTTTTACGGAACCTTTTTAAAGGTTATTTTATTATCTTAACGGTAATGGCGATAATAAGTTCTTTATTTATTATAATATAGATTCCTTTATTTTTAATATTTAAAACCAAATTTTTTTCGAAGTTTTTAATATTGTTCGTAATATTAACGTTCGTTTTTAAATCCTAAAGTAATTTATCTTTATTATTCTCCATAAATAAATAAACATGTAACAGTATAGCATTACCCATAACAATTACCTTAGGGCTTTTAACCGTTATAGCCTTAGGGTACTTAGTTATTATAGCTACCTTTTAAAGCGTTTCGTTAGCGTTATTTATAACGGTCGCTTTAGGGCTTTCGATTATTAAAGCTTTAGGGTAATTAGTTACTATAGCCATTACTTTAAGGCATTTAGGCGTTATAGTTTTAATAATATTAATTATTATAACTAATTCTTAAATTATCTTATCGTATTATTCCATAAAGTTCTAAAATTATTATTTATTAATATAGGCGCTAAATATTCCTTTATTAGAACGGTACAAATTTCCCAGGCCTTTAAAGATAAATTACTTTTTACCCGGTTTACCGCCGCGGGCGTTATTGCGTATGTTACGAAAGCTGTTACTTTGGTTATTGTTATTACCTTAACTTCTGCCTTTATTTCGGCCTTATTTCCTTTTTTTGCTTTTATTATTCTTCTTTTTCTAAGGCTTAAGGCAATCTTTCGCTAAATATCCGTACTTACCATAATTAAAGCAAAGTAATTTTCCGTTTTTGTTTTATATAAGTTTATTATTTCGGAAATTATTATTATTTCCTTTACCCTTATTCCTTTAAACGTTATAAAACCGTTCGTTATTTTTTTTTGGGTTAATACGGTTATAAAACTCGTTATTAAAATCGTTAATCAGTTGCTAAAAAAAATAATCCGTTTATTTAAGTATTAATTATATTATTTTATATTAACTGCCAGCGCAGTTTTTTATAACAATAAAAAATATCGTAATATATTTCTGGGTTCTAAATTTTATATTACAGCTTTTTATTTTTCGAAATAACTTTTAAAACTTAATAATAAATTATATAAGGTTTTTTTTATTATATATAATCTTGTTAAATTCTTTTTAAAAAAACTTTTAACGGGCCTTACTTATCGTTACGTAAATTTTCTATAAAGTCCTTAATATTTTTATTCCCTTTTTAATACTTATAATTAACTTAAAAAGCGTTTTTTTGCACATTTTAATAATAACTTTCGTTAAACGCAATTAATTAATTTGCTTTAACTTTATATTATCTTTATAGTTAATCTTTTTTAATATAAAATTAAAAGTATTACTTTAAAACTTTTAATTAACCCAACTTAACAAATAATTTTCCTTATTTAAAAAAAAGTCGAAATGTTTTTAACGGAACTTCGAATCGTTATTAAACTTCTTAAAATCCTTTTTCCGTTTTTTTAAACGGATATTTAATTCGTTAAAGTTATTTAAACTATTAAAGCTGGAGCCGAAAAAGCTGCTAAAAAAACCGTAATATTTTTTCCGTCATTTCGGTAAATCCCCAAATAACCCTGAAAAAAAGAATAAAAATAATAAATTGTTTAAATCATTAGGATTTCCGCATGCTACTTTCTTTCCCTTAAACGGTAACTTTACCTTTTTACTCTTTTTTCTTTTCGGAAGGTCGGGCTTCTTAATGGACCACCTTTTAGGTTTCTTTTCGCCTTTTCTTAAGGAGTTAATCTTTTTTACGTCGCTTTTTTCGGGCATTACAACAGGCGCTGCAACAGGCGCTGCAACAGGCGCTGCAACAGGCGCTGCAACAGGCGCTGTAACAGGTGCTGCAACGGATGCTGCAACGGGGACTTCCTTAAAGCCACTCGCCTTAACTTCAGGCGGAACGCTCTGCGACGCCTTCGGTTACGCACTCGTACTGTGCGAGCTTTTAAAGCTTCGCGTCGCTTTATTTCCGAATATATCCAAGAACTTAATTTTTATATCGTTTAATCGTAACATTATTTCGTTAATCTTTTGGTTTTAAAGCTTTATATTTTTAACCTTATCCTCGACTTATTAATATTTATCTTTCCGTGTTTTAACGTCTTATCTGATCTTACTTATATTGGTACCTAAGGACGTATAAAGCTTATTTAAATTTATTTCGATATGTTATTTTTAAATTAAGATTCCAAACTTTTTTAAATTTACCTTTAACCTTTATTATTAAGGCGACGGGTTATCTTTTACCGAAAATGTCTCGTATTTTTCCGCCTGCTTTTCCTTATTATAAAATTCTTTATCTTAAGGAACCTTTTAATCGGAAAAAGGTTTGGGGTAAGGAAAGGGGAAAGGGTTATCGTTTATATGCTTCCGTCCTTTAAAAACGAAGCCGTTATCGGATAAGTTGTTAATTTACTTAACGGGGAATTCCTTAAAGGTTTTACGTTTTTCTGTTATCGTTAACTGTTACTTAACTTTCTTTTAAATCTTATACTTTCTTTTATTAACTTAGCTTTTAAACTGCAATTAACCATTTCGTATAACGTACTACGGTTACCAATTAACCAAAAAATGCTACTATGTTAGCAATCATAGTAATCGAATATAAGAATCTGGCGTAATTGCTTTATGTTAGTTCTTTAAGTTCTAGAAAAGAACAAATCTAGTTTGTAGGTAATCGCCCTTATATACACGATTGGGTGACAAAGGATCATCAGTGGACAAAGGCTGTCCCAGGCAGCATTCTGCTGCCTAGCCTGAACAAAGCCCACCAGCCGGTAGCACCTGAAAGCACCAATTGCCGACACGAGTATTAAATATAAAAGGAATTAATTTAAAAAATAATAAAGAAATACTATTAAAAAATAATTACGAATTTTTAATTTTAATTAACGATTATTAAAAACTTAATAAAACGATACGCCTTTTAAGAAAAAAACTTAATTATTTTGTTTTTATAAAAATAAATTTTTAAAATCAAAATATATTATTAAGAAAGTCTTTGAAAAGCAAATTATTTATTTAAAAGTTACGTTACGTCGATAAGATAAATACTTATAGCGATTATATAAATTAAATAAATAACATTTAAAACGAATTATAAAACTTAAAGATAATTTAAAAAATTAACGTTATTTATAAAAAAGCTTTAAGCTCATAAAAAGAATAAAGGTAAATGGCAACATTTTAAAAAAGCTTCATATATAATAAAAGCGGTAGAAAAAGAATTAATTATAATATAAATACGAATCAAAAAAAAATAGTATACCGTAATAATAGATTGTAAAACTATATAAGAAAATTATATCGCCTCGGAAATAATAAATAAATTATAATTACCATAACGAAAAAAAGAAACTTTTTAAAAGGTCGAAAATGTTAAAAGTTAGATATTTAATTACGATAACGGATAAATTAAATGTAAAATTAATTACCTTAAAACTTTCGTCGAAAAAAGAATTAATCTTGATATTAGTTTAATAAAGGATTATAACATCATTTTCGGATTATTATGGTTAAAGCAATATATTACAATTATCGATTAAAAAATTAATTAATAAATTTTATTTTATTTTTACAGATACGTAAAATATAAATAACGTAAAATTTTAATTTTTAAATAATAACGTTAATAAATATAAGTATAAAGATACTATAAAAATTTTATTACTTAAAAGAAAATATATAAAATAAATACAAAGTATAGTAGAAAAATAGAGTGCATTATTATAAACCTTGTAATACGATTTCGGTAAATAAATAACGATTTATTATTAAAGTTTAAAAAATTATGAAAATAAATAATTAAAATATTACCAAAATATTATAAATATATGTAATTATTTTTAAAAAAAACTTAAAGTAAAATTATTACCTTATAACGAATAAAATTACGAAATAGTTTTTAAAGATTCTAAAATAAATACTTTTCACCTTATTTATAAGTTGAACTAAATATAATTAAAGGTATTACGTAATTATTTTAAAAACAAAATAAAAGAAGTTATATATAATCTTTTAAATTATTAATAAGAGACTTAATATTTTTCGTATTAAAAAGAAATAAAGAATTATAATTTATTATTAATTATAAATAATTTAATAATGTTATTATTAAAAATAAAAACTTATTATTATTAATTACCGGAATAAAGATGTATTTACACGGAATTTAATAATTTATATTTCTAAATTAAAAGCAAAAATATAACTAAATATAAATTAAGTTTTATAAAAAATAAAAAGAATTTTCAAAATTAAATACGGATTTCTCGAATATTTTATTATATTTTTTAAATTTACGAATATACGGGTAATTCTTTAGCGACTAATTTATTACGTATTACGAAAATATTTTGATATTGTCGTTATATATTATCTCGACCATATTTTAATTTATTCGAAAATTAAAAGAAATTTATAAAATATATTTAAAAAGTTTCATAAACGTTATAAAACGTTAATCTTTTAGTTAACGCTGAAAAAGTACCTTGTATATGAAAAGAATAAAAGATTTAAATTATATTATTATTTTTTAATATATGAAAATGGATTTTAAAAGATTTATAATAGTTAAAAAATAAACATGACTTATTAATACTAAAAATATATGAGCATTTTTTATATTCGTTAATTATTCTAAAGAATTTATATTTAACTTTAATAAAATATTTATATTATTAACAAAATTTATTAAAAAAGAAAAATAAGCTATATAAATATTTAAAAAATGAAGAGTTTTTTAGCAATTTAAAAACATTTTAATAAATAAATTAGTACTAATTATATATAACTTAAAGCAATTAATTAAATTAAAGATTAATATTTTGGATTATGCCTTAAAAGTTATAATTAGATATCGAAACGATTAAAAAAACTTTTACTTTATTACTTTTCATTTCTATAAGCTATTTAAAGCTGAATTAAATTATTTTATGTATAACAAAACGTTTTTAACCATTATTAACGCTTTGAAGAAATTTAAATATTATTTTAAAGGTAATATGTACCAAATTAAGGTATATACGGATTATAAAAATATTATACACTTTTTTACGATACGAAAATTAATCGGAAAATAATTACGTTACGTAAAATATTTTGTAAATTTAATTACGTTATTACTTATCGCAAAAGTTTAAAAAATAACATAATAAACGTATTTAGTGAATAACTTAACTTAAAGAAATTTAAGGTTAAAATATAGCAAATAATTTTCGATATAATATCAAAAACACATTTACAATAACGAGAAATTATTACGATAAAAAAGATTTTATTTAATATATACTAACGTATATAATAATATAATAATAACTTACTTAAAAAATAACGAATACATAGAATTTAAATACTAAAAAAACTTTAAAAGAGTTTAATACGAAATATATATAAATATTAATTACATAAATACTTAAAGATCTATAAAACTGTAAATATTTATAACGTCCTATATATATAAGCAAGAAATATATATAAGCGAACCACTTTTTGGCATTTCGGAATAATAAATTTAAACAACTTAATAATAATATATTATATTAATTTAAATTAATCGGATTTTCTTTAGTTAAATGTATTTATAGTTTTTTTATAAGTACGCGCATTATATCTAGGCTTGCCGGAAACGCTATACTTCCGTTCCTTGATTTTAACCTTTTTACGACAACCCTTTTTAGCTGTTATTAATTACATTTTTTTACTACCTTTTTTTTAGGCCAGAAAAGTTTATTCTTTTTATATAATAAATGTTCTTTTTTTTTAAAAAAACGTTTATTTTTAATCTTATAACGTTTGCTTAAAATATAATTTATTTCGCGGAATTAAATATTCTTTTTCCGAAAAAAATCGGTTTTATATAATAATAATATATAACCTTTTATTATAAATTAACCGATTTAAATATTTTTATTAACACATTACCTAAATAAGTTTTAATTTTTTTTTATAAATATCGTTTTTATTTTGTTATTTTAAAAATATTTTTAAAGGTTTTCGTAAAAGATAAGATAAAACCGGCAATAGTTAATAAAAAAACGGTCGGCGTAAATATAACTAAAAAAAACCTTTAATTCGGAAAGAACGTTATTAAAATCGAATAAAATAAGTCTAATTTTTACGAATTTAGATTTAATATCATCGACCTTTATAATAACCGGTGAAAAAAAACTTTTTAATAATAAAAATATAATAACGTCATATTAAATTTTTAATATATTATAAATAAGTACGTTTTAAAACAAAAAAACAAAATATATTGAAAAGTTAAAACCGATACGAAAAATACGTAAATATATAAAACGTAATAAAGTTATTATTAATACAACATTTCTCGGATTTTATTAAATAATAGCTTTTTTAACCAACGAAGATAAAAAAAATTTTTCGAACTTTTTGTACGCGGCCGAATATATTTATTAAAATGCTAAATTTATTCGAAACTTAATTTATTTATTATTTAACTATTATTATTTAATGCGATTTTTTAATCGGTTATTAATAAGAAATCATTACAGTATTAAAAATTAAAATAATTCTTTTCTATTATAATAAAAAATAATAATATAATTTAACTTTAAAAATTAATAATTTGGATAATTATAATTTATTTTATATTTCTTTATTACGTTTATTTAAATCATTTATGTTTTTCGGTATTAATAATTATTATAACCGTTAATGTAAAAAGTTTTATTAAAAATTGAATTTTATCGAACTTATAAATATCCTTTTTTATAATATTATATTTCGTAATTATAATTCGAACAAGGTCGAATTATTTACAAAATACTTTTAAATTTTCGGATAAAATTGATTAATAATTAACTTTCCGATTTAAACGTATTCAAAATCTTTTTTGCCGTTTAATAACATTCGACGTTTAATTAATTTTAATGCATTTTATAACGCGTTAAGCCAGTAATATATTAACCATATTTTTAATATATTAAAACCGAATAACAAACGCTTACGTATTAAAGCGAAAATTCGGTCGATAATTAATTTTTTTTCGGTCGACGTTAATTTCTACAAAAAAGGAATAATATCGGTTCGGATGTATTTACTGGTAAAACAATATACTAAAATAAAATACCGAACTTTATAAGCAAAATTAAGCTTTTTATAATTAAATTTCGGATTTCGTTTTTTAACCTAAATGGCTAGGTCTATTCTCGCTTTTTTTATAAGGCGCTTTATATTGTAGTTATTAAGAAATAAATAATTAAAGATATGTTATTAAAAGAGCTAAAAAAGTGGTTCGCTTATATATATCTTTCGCTTATATATATAGAACGTTAACGGATATGTTATTTTTTTAAAGGAAATTTTTCTGTATAAAAAATAATACGATAATATAATATTTACGCTAAAATAAAAATATAATAATATAAACCTTATAAAAAGTAATAATTATTAATAATTATATAATAACCGTAAAACTTTCTTATATTCCTTTTTATTATTAAATTTCTTATATTAAAAAACTTAATTATAATAATATATTACAAGAATATTTTCGTAATCGTTAATTAATTTACGAATTTTATTTTTTATTTTTTATTTTATAAAGAAAATATTAATATAAAATAATTTACATATAGTTTCTATAAATATATTTTAAATATTTATGAATTATTGACGGAAATTATATTAAATAGAAATATAACCTTTATTTTAAAGTTTTAGTCTCCCTAGAGAAGACGTAACCGTGTAGACAAAATTGGATAAAATGATAGATTGCTACCTTAATTCCTAGGCTTCACTAAACCCATTCCCCTCGCAAACTGCCTTATCCCGCTCCTATCCACGTCAATTCTTGTCGAGGTTCTGGACGGTTTTCGCAATCCGGAGCAGCTGGGGTAAACTATCGTTCGTAATTCTTTTTATATCGTTCCAAAATTTGAACTTTAAAGTTCTTAAGTTTGTTACTGCCTTCCAATTTCGCCAATAATACCTTTATAATCGTTATACTTTCCGGCATATATTTTTATAAAGATCGATTACCGTTATTTTTGCGAATTAAATCGTATCCGAAAATTAAAAACCGAAATCGATTATATTAGGAAAAACTATTTGGATCGATAGTAATATCGATAATTTTAGCTTATCCGGTAATTTTGTAATAATTTTATATTGTTAGTAAAACGGTTTTTGTTATAATTTTACGGTTCTGGATTATTAGTATTACGTACTCAGAATTATGCGGCATAATGTTTTAGGTAATTCAAAAAATTATAAAAACGATCGAGCTATAAAACTGGTAAGGGCTCGGAAAAATATTAACTTTTTATAAGTAATTAAGGTTTATCGTTAAGGTTTGCCTTTAAGGTTTACTTTTAAGGTTTATTTTTAATGTTTACTACGTAAAGTTTAATATTTTTTAAGTTATATTAACCCTGTTGAACCCGTAAAACCAGCGGGCATAAGGTTTATCAAGGTCGAAGCTTATCGGCAACTACGTATATAAGCCTCCTAAACCAACATTAATCGAAAAACTGCGTACTTACGGGGGCTCAGCAGTCGGCTTTAAAATAAGGCTTTATGGGACCAAGGTATTAATCTATCCTAACCGTAAAACTATTAATTAGTTATCGTATTCAAAGATATTAGGTATAATATTTATCGTGCAAATTATATCATGTAATAATTTTTTATATATTTGGTTCAGCGTGGAAAATAAGGCTTGAACTCATTTAACCTTGCATTTTAAAATTTTAGCAAAAATTAATAACTTAATTTAAATTAAATTATAAATTATTTAACGTATTTAAACTCTAAACTAATAAATAAATTTAAAAAGGTTAATTAAATAGTAAAAATATATCTACAATATTATATTAATTACAAATAAATACCAAAATTAAAAAGTTATTAATTATATAATAAACTTATAATATTAAGTATTACGGAGGTATTAAAACGATAGCAGTAATTATTAATTTTGGTTTTATATTAAAAATTTATAAAAGTTTATACAAAAAACCAGCTAACGTTAAAATAATTTTAATATTAAAATAATTAAAGTAATTATATATCGAAATAAAAACAAAATTTAAATTTGTACGTAATTAAAAAAGCAAATATTATAATTAAGAAAGTAAAAAAAAGGAACTTTTTAAAAATGAAAATAATTCACTTAATTATTAGAATTATCGTAATTAAAAATATTTTACAAAAAGTTCGATTTTAAAAATATTAATTTATAAAAAATTACCAAAAGAATTTTAAAAGGTAATTAAGAATTAAAATTATTATCAAAAGTTAAACTTTATTTAATTTTTATTTTTTTTTATATTCGAATTAATAATAAAGATAATTAAAATTAATATAAAATAAAATAAAAGTTATAAAAAATATGCCAGTTTACGAAATAAAGAAAATACTGGATATACGAAAACAAAATGAATTTACTTAATATTTAATGAAGTAAAAAAAAAATTACGTAAATTGCGAAAATATTTAAAGAATCGTAAAAAACCTTATAAACGTTTAACGTTTTTTAAAAAAACTTTTATGAATAATACCGAAAGAGTTAAGATTAAAATCCTAATTTACGTTACTTAACGGTACTTAATTAATCCTTTAAGGTTCCAAATTAATTAATCATTCTGTAATTTAAACGATTTATATAATCTGTACAACCGTTTCGGTTTTTAATTTTTCCTAATTCTTTAATTTGTTTAAAAATTAAAGTTTATAATTTATTATTTCGATATTTTTATTACGAAAAGATTTTCGGTATTAACGTAATCGTTAAAAACGAATAATTATTTTATTTATTTCTTTTTATGATCGAAATAATTATTTTTTAATCAAAGTTTTTTTACGGTTTATATATTCTGATTTTTAAGTAATATTTCGTAAAAATTTAAAAGTACGCCCGTATTATTGAAATTTTGTTTTTTTAAAACCTAATTTCTGTAACAAACAGCGTTTTTTTATAATGGATTTTTCCTTATTTTTAAAACATAAAAAATAAAATATAATCGTAAAATTATCCCGTTAAATAAAAAAAATTAGAAGATTTCGTTTTTTATTTTAATCGAAACGCTTACAAATTTTCTGCTTTTTAATACGGTTAGGTATAACGAGTAAAAAAACCCAAAAAGTAATATATAGAAAAAAATTATTTATTAAATAAACGTAATAAATAGTTAATTTTTAAAGCTAAAAATCTTAAAAAGGAAAAAATCGTATTATAATTAATTAAACTTAATTTATTAACAAACGGTTAGAAATTAAAAAGATTTTTTACGACATAAAACTTTGGATTACGTAATATAGATCTGAATAAATTCCCGAATTTAAAAAGATTTATGCATTTAGGAAATATAAATTTAAAAAGAATTTTCGGATCCATAAAAATCCAGTTTATTTATACGGTATAGATCCGAAAGGATAAACGGATCTAAACGGATCTTAATTAAGATATATACGTTCGTTATTTTCATAACTTAAATAGTACCAGCTTGTAATAATAATTAGTTACCTAAATTACCTACGGTTATTTACTATTACCAAACGTAATTACTATCTTATTGCTCAGATTTCCACGATACCACTGCCAATATAAACCGTACAATTAGATTTAATAGTTGGTTAAGCTCATAGCCGTTAAATAAACCGAATAAGTCCAGTTATTATCTATTTAAGTAATAAAATAAAAATAAATCGTAAAAATAAAACGATAAAAATATACTAAACAAAATATACTGAAAAGTTCTTAAATAAATATAACATCAGAAATAATTCTTATATAAATCCAGAAAATACCCCTTTAACCAGTAAAATTAAATTGGTTAAAAATAAAACAACTACTTTAAAAGAAGATATAAATTCGTATTAAAAGCAGATCGGTTCTTTATTATGTCTAACCTTGAAAATTAAACCTGATATAACCTTTACGGTTTAAGGCGACCCCCTCACCAACGCTTCACCCCCTTAACATACCACCCATTTTTAAAGCCATTAACAACATAACCCTTTAACGCAATTAAAAATATCTTAATAACTACTTAATTAATTAACTTCATATTAACAACCACGCATAATAATACAATTAAGATCATTATCGTTATCTTTTTCGCTTTCGGAAAGCTTAGCTTCTTATTAATTTCGCCGAGTAACAATAAAAAGTCCTTCGTAAGTGTTACGGCCAGCATCAATATAGCATGGTAGCTAGTTTATTAGCGCTATAAACAAAGATTTTAAGCTGAAGAAAAGAAGGAAAGAAAGGCAAAGTTATAAAGTGCGTAAAGGTTTACAAATGTCCCCACTCTTTATATAGCAAGTGGCTAGTTTATGTAGCAGTTGTCAGCCCCATATAACGGTTGCCAGCCTTACGGTTTAATTTTAATAACTGCCGTTATATCACCCCCTCCGAAAAACTTATATACGATTAAAAAAAATATGCAAGTTTTATTAGTTATAAATACCGTTTTTTCCTTATTGGTCCGGTTTTTACTTTCGCGGCTTTATTATTATCGGAATAATTTTCGTTAATTTTATCGGTAACCGTTACTCATATTTATTTTTATAAACGGACCGGTAGTTTAAATACTTAAAATATTTTATATAAAACCGTTTTATTATAATCGGAACGTTTTTAAAATTAATTACGAAATATTATATTTCGTTAAAATTATAAGTTTTTTATTTAGCTTAATATTATAACTTTTTATAATACCGGGTAAATTTTAATTATTCGATTTATTTTATTTCGAATTTTAGTTTACCGTTAATTTTTTTAAATAACGGTAATATTTAAATTTATTAAAGTAACGGATTATTGTTAATTTTACGTTATTAATTAACGTAAAATAAATTAATTATTTTATAATTTAACGGTAAATTAAAAATGAAATTATATCCGTATTTTTTTATAACCTTAAAAAATTTTATTTATTATAAATTTAAACAAATAATTCGTATTTATATTACGATTTTTCTTTTAGAAAAAAACTTTATTATTAACTTTAAAATCGGTTAAATAAATTTTTTTTAATTCACGCTTTTTAACGTTTTTATATTTTTAACGTAATTTTTTTTATAAACGTTTAAACGTTTTTAATTTATTTAACGATTATTAATATCCGTTAAATTAGTTCAGTTTTTATTTTTATTATATTTAAATTTAACGAAAATAAATTTCAGATATTGTTATTTAATATAATCTTTAACGGAATTATGTTAATCGATAAATATTATAATAAATTATGTACGAAATTTAATATTACTATATATACGTTTTAATTATTTTGGTATTTATTAATATAAAAACGTAAATATTAATTTAATTTCTAATTTGTAAATTTAATAATTTTTTAGATAAATAAATATAAAACGTTTCTGGAACGATATTTTGTACCGGTAAATTCGTTTAATTTAATTCAAAATTAAACATAAATTATTTTACGTTGTTATTAATTTAAATACCCAATATCTAAAAAAAAAGATATAAATATTAACAATATCGATTAATTAAAGTTTTAATAATATTAATCTTTTTATTTAATAAAGTTTTTATAATTGTGTTAAGTGTATTAATAAACGTTTATATATAATTATAACCGTAACGGTTTTTTGGCATAATTTTTCGTCTACGACGACGTAATTTTAAATATTATTAGGAAAAGGAAAAAGGTAAAAAGAAATTGGGGTTTTATTTTAAAACGTTTTATTTCGATAATAATTATAATACTTCCGAATATATTATCGGATATTTTGCTTAAATCGGGGCCAGGTATATTCTTATATTAATATCTTAATTATTTTATTTTGGCCAAAATACGTAAATATTTTAAATACGTAAATATTTTAAATACGTAAATTTTACGGATAAATACGGTACGGAAAAAGATATAACCGTTAATTATTTTTTCGGGTATTACCAATTTATTATCTTTTTTACTTAAGTTTTATGCCTTATTTTTATAATAAATAAAATTAATTAAATCGGCATCTTATAAAATATTTTCGATTCGTACTTTAATCGGCATTTTGTTAATAATAACAATAAAAAATTTTAATTATTTTAACGAAATTACAATTTAATTCCCTTTGTTTTTGGTTTTTAATTATAAATAAATTGACTAGTTTTCGTAATAAAGTATTTACAATAATATTTTTTTTTGCCAAATTAATATTAAAAAGTAAATTCAAAATTAAAAGAGAAATTAATTTATCAAATTTAGCGTATAAAAAATTACGTTTATTTATAAAATTTAATAAAATTTAATAATTAATAATAATAATAATTTTTTTTAAAAATATTTAAAGTAATAATATTCGAAAATTTGAATGATAACAAATAACTTTCGGTTTTAAATAAAATGCGTTTTTTTATTAAAATTATAATTTTCGAAAATATTTTATAGGTTTTTCTTCGTTATTCTTTTTATTATTATTAAATAATACCCTTAATTACGTTATAAAATACGTTTATTTCCATTTTAATTAATTAATTATGTTAAAAAAAGGTAAAAATTAAAATTTTATAAATAAGTTATTTTATTTTTTCGAAAATTCGTTTTTATTTTATTTTATTACGAAACAAGTATCTTTTTTTAATAAAAGGTTTAATCATTCGATTATACCGTTTTTATAATAACAAAATAGTCGTACGTAATTATAAAATTTTATAAATAAATAAATTATAATATAATTATTAAAAGTTTTTAAACTTTTATTTTTAAATTCTTTTAATTTTAACTAAATTAATAAAAATATTTACGTTTATTTTTATAATAATATTAAAGTAATTTATTTTTTTAACGTTAAACCGGAACTATTTAATATTTTCTTAAAAATTAATTTTATGTAACCGGTAAATAACTTTTTTATAATATTTTTAATATTTTTTTTAAGCCGCAATAAATTAATACGTCGTCGGCGTAAACGTTTACGTAATAATTTAAAAATTTATATAATTAAATATTAATAAACGATTATTATTAAATAAAATTTATTTTAAATTTAAATAAAAATATTTTTTATTAAACCGTTTTTTAACAAGTTTTAAATATTATTAAATATTTTAATTTAATAACGATATAAAGTTTATGAAATCTTTAAATAATATCGATTTTAATAAAACGTTTAACGTTTTGATAATTAAATATAATACCGTTAAATAAAACGGTTAAAATAAAACAATTTTATAAATATTAATTCCTTTAATGGTAATCGATATAAAATCGGCGTTTCGACGAATAAGGTTTTAAAGTAAACAGGATTAAGGCGGGGTTTTTTTGTATATATAATTCGATAAAATCTATTTTTAATAATTTATTTATAATTTTTTTTAACAGAAGGTACTAGATAGGTATCCGGTAAATAAGGGGTTCAAAGGCGGGTATCGGCCGGTTAAGTTCTAGAACCACGTTATGGCCAGGTCGGAAATCTGGGAAAATATTAATTTTTTTTTCGAAAGCTTTTTTTTAGGTAGGCAAAAGGTTTTAATAAAAACTTCCGGATTCGTTTTATATATTCCGGATCTTTATTTTTGGAAAAAAGGATTTTTTAACCGTTATATATCTTCTATTTTTACAAAACGGTTAACGTTATAACGTTAGACTTTTTAGTTTTAAAAAAATCAGTTTTTTAAGGTAACGGAAATTTATTTTATTATTCCGTACGGAGGTCGGTTTTCAATTTATTCGTTAACGAAACGATAACTATATTATTTTTAACGATTTTTATTACGGAAATAGTTAGCTTGGTATCGTATATATCCGGTATATCTTTTTTATTTAATATAGCCGATAAAATAATAAATACGGATACGGATATTAATATAAGGTTATTTTCGAGTTTTTTCCATAAACGTTAAAAGATTTGGTATTACTTATTAGCTTTTTTTATAACATAATTATGTCGGTTAATATCTTTTTAAACCTTAAGGTCGACGTACCCGTCCAGTAAATATCGGGCTAAAAGTTTAATCGCTGGTAAGAATTTAACTAAAGTTGGGAAATTATTAGGCCAAATAATACCTTTATTTTTATAATTTAATAATAAACTATATTTTTGTATTTAAATAAAACCGATAAAAATGTTATATTTAATATTTATAATTTAAAAAAACTAATCAAAAAAACGTTATCCGCTAATTTCGAATATGATAATTATTTAAGTTTTTATTTGGCCGGCAGATTGCTTTTAATAATTCTGTCATTAAATTAATTTTTTTAACCGAACAATATAAACTTATAATAATTTTTTATTTATTTAACGAAAAACAGGTTAATAAGAAATCGGATTTACATTTCGGTATTATAAAAAAAAGATAATATATAAATTAATTTTATTTATTTAAATTTATATAATTTTAATAAAAATTTTACATTTTTTGGGGTTTTTTATTTCCGTTATTATTAATATCAGAAGGATTATTAAGGAATTTTTTAACGGTCTTATTCTTTTTTCGATTTGTCGGAACTGAACGAATTCTTTATTATTTTTACCGTAACGATCTTTTTTCTATTAGAGTAATGATTAACTTTATATCCCGTTTTGCTATAATTAAAATACGTACCAATTTTTTAATAAACTTTTTTTTTAGTTTCCGATAAAGGCTTGCCGGTATTGCCCAAAGTTTTCAATTTACCGAAATTATTACTTAAACAAGGTTTCTTATTTTTATTTTTTAATCCCTTAAGGTTATATAATTTGGGCTTACGTTTTTATTAACGTTTTTTATAGGCAAGTTAGTTGCTATAAACGGTTATAACGATACGGTTATAAAACTTTTCGTAAATAACGTTAAAATTACGGTTATCTTTAAAAAGGTATACGTTAAAGTTTAAAAGAATAAATTTTTTTAAAACTTGCTTCTATTTATTCTCGACGATTTTAACTTTTTAAATAAAAGCGTTAAATTTAAAAATAAAATCGTAAATATCTTAATTTTTGCCGGGCTTAAAGGTAAAAGCACGAAAACTTTTTTTAATAATAAAAGTTTAATTTAAGTTATAATACGAAAATTTTAATACCTAAATTATTTCGGTTACGTAAAAAAAATTATATAATCAATCGATAACGAATTTTAATTATTTATTCGGCCTTTTCCTTTAAAAGATTTATTAAATAAACTATATAAATCTTTTATTCCGAAAAGTCGGTTTATTTATTTTAAACTTGTTTACGACCTTACGAACTTAAGTATTAAATTTGGTTTTGTTAACGTTAAACTTAATTAGGTCGTTAATATAAACTTTTTTTTTTCGATTATAATTAAAATTCGTATTATTTTCTGTAAACTTGCGGAAAGCGGGCTATACTGCTATACCGGTAAAGCAAAACGTACTGGTATTACTAAAAACGTTATTAATTATGTTTTTTCGACAAAAGCGATTAATATCGTCGGAAGGGATAAAGGAACAATAACTTTATTTGGCCTAAAGGCGAGCGATTTTGTTACGAAATTTTTAAAGTTCTTCCTGGACGTTCTGATTATCGTTAACTATTTCGTCGATCAGTTATTTATCGGGATCGGTTTTTAAATAGCTATAGTTTTGGTTTTGATTTAATAAACACTTTATTTTTACAAATTCGGTTTCGTTTTGCGATACGTTATTTTTTGCCGTTTTTTTAAAGTATTTATCGTTTTTTGTATTTTGGTCTGGGTTTTAAAGAAATATTTCGTTTTTTATACCTTGGATTTTACCTTTAATTAATCTAAATTGCTTTAAACGTCGATTAATTAATAGGTAATCTTTCTTAATAAATATCTAATTTTGATGCTGGTTAATCTGGGGTTTAATTTTAGGTTTAGTTTGGGACGCGGTATTTTTCGTCGTTACGTATCGACGTAAAAAATATAATGCCTTATTTATTAATCGTTAAGCCAGTAAGAAAGGGAATAAGTTTAAAATAATGTTACGGCCAGCATTAATATAACATAGTAACTAATTTATTAGCGCTAAGAACGAAAATTTTAAGCTAAAAAAAAGAAGAAAAAAAAGGTAAAGTCGCAAAATGCATAAAGATTTATAAATATCCTATTCTCTATGTGGCAGGTAGCTAGTTTATGTGGCAGCTGTCAGCCCCATGTAACGGTTGCCAGCTTCACGATTTGATCCTGGTGGCTGCCGTCACAGTAAGGGCCGTAAGTCCTACCTTTACCTTTTTAACCGATATTATCCTTACAAAATTCTTATTTAATTCGAGTTATACCTTTTTACGCTTTTTAAGTTTCGCTTTTTTAAAGACTATAATTAATTAATTATTATAAACCTTAATGAAAAAAGAATTATTCTTTTTTCGTTAAAAACTTTTGCAAACTTAAGGAACAAAAGGTATAAAATAAAATTTCCGAAAATTAAACCAATTTTTACCCAAAAAATTAAATTCGGATTAAATCCTTAAATAATTTAAATGTTTTAACATTTAAAATAACGGTTTAAATAAAAAAAATTAAAATATAATAAAATATAAATCGATTTCGGAATAAATATATTAATTATTTTCCTTTTTTCCTTAACGTATGTATTATTTAACATTTTCGATTTATTAATAAAACGTAAATTTATTACTTCATATTTTTTTATAATATATTTCGAAATTCTTATAACTTTATATCACGCTTTCGAAAACGCTTAAAAAAATCAATTTTATTTATAACCTTAAAAACCCGCCTGTAACAACATTGACGGAATTAATAACGAAACTTTCGCTTTAACGTAATAAATATATCCATATTAAAAGGCTAAAAAACATAAAAAACGTAAGAAAAGAAAAAGATAATATAAATCTTATTTTAAAAGCATATTTATATAAAGTTTTCGGTAATCTAGCTATTATAGCCGTTAATAATTAAAAACTTTTATTTGTTAAGGTTTTTGGGCTTAATATTAAGGATTAAAATCTTACGAAACTATTTTAAGCCGATTTTGGTATTTATTTAACCTTTTTTTTTAAAATAGTAAAATACTAGCTTTCGTATACTTTATTATTTAAATCGGAGAATTATTATTATTATACGTTAACGCCGTTAAAGATTATAAATAATTATAACGAACGCCCGTTAACATTAATATATGTAATTATAATAATTTATCTTTTTTTTAAAATTTTACCAAAAACGAAAATATTTTTCCTTATACTCTTTATCATTCCGATCTCGTTTATATTATATCGATTTCCTTACTTAATAACTTTAACCTTCGGCAAAACGAAACGCTTAAATAAAACGTTAATAAAGGTTTAAAAAAAGCCATTTAAACGCTTATACCTAATCGTTGTATCCTTAAAAATCCGTATTTCAGGATGGTAACGTAAAAATCAAACTACCTAACCTTTCTCTAAACGTTCAGGGTTACCGTTATTAATTAAAAGACGTTATACGTCTAAGCAAAATCGGGAATAAAATAACGCCTAACCTAATTAACCTTATACGATAATCTAATAAATTAAAGCTTTTTCCTGGATTCGTAATAACTTTTAACGAACCTTATTAACCTTTTTTTTCGTCGGCACGCCTTCGATATGGCGTATTATATATTATTTATCAACTTAATATCCTTTAAAAGTAAAACGCAAAAATTTACTACGTTTTATTTCGTCAATCGCTTACGCCGCACGGAATTAAGCTAAAAGCTGTATATCGTTCGAAAGCGTAGATTCTAATAAATAAGAAAATAATCTTTTCAATTTTTTAAAATATTATTAAAAACTCTTTTATAAGGAAAGAAATCAGTAAATAGATTAACGCGCAACGCGGATGTGAGGTGGCGCGTTAAGAGGGTAGAGCGTTGGTGGGGGGATCGCCTTATATATACGCTAGATTTGTGTCAAATCCTAACTCAGACCACTTCAAGAAATTAAATAAAATCTAGGGTTATTTATTAAAATACCCCGATAAAGGATTTTTATATAATTACACAAATAACCTTAAATTAAAGATATATACCGATTTAAACTGGGGTAATAATATAAATAGCAAAAAATCAACCTCTGATTATATAATATACTTAAGGAATATACGGGTTAATAACCTTATTAGCTAAACTTCCTAATTATAAAAAACAATAACTTTAAGCACTTACGAAACCAAATATATAGCTTTAATGGACGCTATAAAGGAAGCTATATATCTAAGTAATATGTTTTATTATTTAAACGATTATTTAAACCTAAGTTGTATAACTAAGCTTCCGGAAGTTTTAGTTAATAATAAAGCTGCAAAGGAATTATCAGAAAATCCTGAATATCATAAACGGTCGAAGTATATCGATATACAGTATTATTTCACCCGTCAGGTTATAGAAAAAAAGAAAGTAGTTATATATTATATATATACCAAAAAGCAACTCGCTAGTATATTAATAAAGCCATTAAATAAGGCTACGTTAAATAACTTAATTTTTAAGCTTAATATTATCAGTATATAATAATAAAAAATAGATGTTTTACCGCAACCGTTTTATTACTTATATAACCTATAAAAGTGGACGTAAATATTATAAATCGAACTACTTATAACCTATAAAGGTGGCCGTAGATGTTATATATCGAACCACCTGTATACGTTTTTAAAATGGATGTAGATATATATATATATCGAACTACTTACCGAATTCCTATTGTATAAACTATATATATTCACGAATATATATATCTTCAAAGGGGCTCTAGGAATCCGGAGGTTCCCTCGGGAAAAAGTGGGTCCACCCCTATTGAAGGTAGCAAAAAGGGGCATATAAACTTTTACAACCTTCCAGATATTTCCATTATCCACCCTTTGATTAATAATGGAAATAATGGATTAATAAGTGAATAACCTGCTTATTAAGCTGTTATTCACGAATATAAAAAGCCCTGCTTTTTCCCTCGTTGTTATTAGAAGTCCATAACTCGAACAATCATTAATTTATACTTCTGCGACACACCTTGAGAATTCATCCTTTCTTGATTGAGCCTACCCTGCGCTGATTCACATACTAATCCTTTCAGGGTAACCTCATTGCTTACTGCAGGGTAACCTCACCTTCTGTCCTTCAGTCACATCCCATTTCTTACACAGACAGCCTGAGACCACTATATTGAGTATCCTCGAATCGCTTCATTCGTGTACAGATATACTCAGCTAACAAAACAAGTTACCAACACTATATTCTGCAACGTCACTATTGCGTACACGCATCCGAAACAACACGACGAGATCGCCGTTGAGGCATGGCTGCCAGTCGGCAACTGGAATCATCGATTACAGGCAGCTGGCGGTGGAGGCTGGGTCGCTGGCCGCTTCTTCCTTACTTACGGAAATATGTATGGGGCGCTTGCGGATGGATACGCCGCCATAACTACTGATGCTGGACTTCAACCGCTTGAGTCCTTGTCTGCTGATCTTTGGGCTCAGGCTAGCCCGGGAACGTCAACTTGTACAATCTGCAGAATTTGGCTTCGGTTTCTCTGAATGATGAGGTACTTTACCCCCTACCCTACTCTATGATATTTCCATCACCATATTCGCACTCACTATTCCATAGGCCATTATTGGAGAGCAATCGTCAGTAGTTTTTACGGAAACCCTCCGGATTACTCATATTGGAATGGCTGTCTCAAGGCGGGCGACAAGGCTTTATGCTAGCGTAACGTTACCCAGCCGCATATGATGGGATCGCAGCTGGCGCTCCGGCTATTTATTGGACCGAGATGATGCTCCAGGTCCAGTAGCCATAACAAGTGATGAATCCTTGAGTTATTATCTCTACCCTTGCGAGCTTTACGTAATTGTGGCAGCTGCTGTTTCTGACTGTGATGGCCTCGACGGCGTGGTCGACGGCATTCTAGCCGGGCCTGTCGAGTGCTTAAGAACGTTCGACCCGTCTTCAACGGTTGGAAGTTCAACCTACTGTGCTTGAACAGGCACCTTGATACAATCACGACGGCGGTAGCAATTATTGGCAATGCTACTGGGCACGGAATAGCCACAGCCGATGGAAAAACGCTTGTTTTATGGCATCTTGCCAGGCTCTGATTTCACTGGTACTTCTCCAACCTCGTTTGGACACTATGCATTGCTGCCACCGATTGCTCATGTTGGTGATGCATTGGCGCACCGAGCAATCTCGGCCTCCAATGGCTGCAACTTTTCCTCGCAAATGATCCAAGCTTAAGTCTTGATAATCTCACCCACCTGGACTACGAGAGACCGTTTCATCTCAGCGGGCAAATTTACAGGTTGACCATTAGCACAGACGATCCGACTATCTATATTCTGCGATGCTGGAGGCGAGGTGGTCACTTTTCATGGACTTGTAAGTGTACTACGCGGTTCAGGCGTTGATGCAGGAAGCTGACAATCCTGCATAGGCCGATAATATTATCCCGCCTCAGGCAACCGAGCGCTACTACAATGCCGTGGCCAATGTGGCTTCCGGTGTTGAAGACTTCTACCACTACTTTCAAGCACCTGGGTTAGGTCAATGTTTCGGAAGTAGTGGACAGCCTACTGGCATTTTCGACCAGCTGCGCTCATGGGTAGAGAATGGCACCGCTCCCGAGATGACGCCAATTATAGTCAAAGACAAGAACGGCACCACACAAAATCGAATCTTATGCGCATATCCAAAACAGGCAGCCTTTGGCCAGACGTGCGGAGACAGCCGTAATCAGGGTGCTGGCGCTGTGGGTAACCTCATCTGAGTATTGGTAAGTTTAGATTTAAGACAGAAAATTAGAATGTGAAAAAGGCAACTTCTTTGTGCTCGACACTGCCTTTAAAGTGTCTACCAGGTTCTCTTCCTCGGGGGCTGATGATTGATCTCATGTAGTCATAAGATATCCTAGTTCTCGCATAACTCGAGGGATACAATTCTTTTTTATTTTTTTTTTTTCACCTTTCGTTGGTACAAACCGACTTATCTACAGTGTTATGACGTGCGACCGCCTCTCTACTTGAGGTTTGAGGTTGCAATATTACAATGCACGAGATACCGACTCCTATATATCCTTCTTCGCGTCCTGGAAATAAGAATTTAAGATCGAAAACTCCTTCCGTGAGACGGTTAGGCCTCTCTCCTTTTGACAAGCAGTCTGTGTAGTACCCTTACTCTACCAGTTGGATAATCTTAGCCTGAATCCATTAATTAAGAGCCTCTCAATGATTTTCGCACGATATATAAGTATTTGGATTCACTTACCTATATAAAGCTGACTAAGTAATCGTCTCTATTGGGGCTCCTCGCACCGATAGGGAGAGGGGTTATGCTCAGGTGGACGGGCAGGTATTTCAACAGGCTCTCTCGTGCCGGGTTATGTTCTTTTTACTGCCGCGTAGCCATAGGGTTATAGGTAAACATCTATTTCATACCGTGACTATCACCAAGATTAAGGCCAGAGATCGTGCTATCACACAAGTCATCACCAACAAAGGAAACCCTTTCAAGTTACTCAGGAACTAGTCGTGTAAACTCTCAAGAAGACGATCAGGGAGAAAATACACATCACCATGCTTCCTCGGACCGTTCAAGTCACTATTGCCGGAGTTCCGCAAATTGTGAAGAGACTGTTCAAGTCAGTGTAGCAGGGGTAGCATAAACCGCAAGAGAATCCATCTTTGTGATACTTACAGGAGCTGCGCAGGTAATCAAGGATATAATTGAAATTGCTGTTCCACTCACTATCGCTGGCGTCGATCAAGTTATCGAGACAGTCCATACGAGTTTGCCTGGTGCAGTGCAGACTATCAAGGAGGCGGTACTGAACCACACTTAGGCAGAGGTCAAAGCAACTCCACCGAAGTCCACGGATTATACAGTGGATTGCGCAATTGCCAAGCCCACGCCACCCATTTAGCCCTTTCTAAAATGGATGTCCAGCCATTTAAAGCTTTCGTGGATAAATATCGTATTCATAATAAATGGTTCTTATAGCGGTATAGATTCCTATAACGGCTATAGGCTTAACCAACTATTAAACCTAATCGTACGGTTTATGTTAACAATAGTATCGTGGGAATCTAAATAATAAGGTAATAATTACGTCTGGTAATAATAAATAACCATAGGTAATTTGGGTAATTAATTATTATTATAAGCTGGTATTATTTAAATTATAAAAATAATAAGCATATATAAATTTATTTTAGTTCGAAATATTTAAAATAATTCGATTTATTTATAATAATTAAATCTTATTAAGTACGTTAAGCTTATCGAATTAATTTTTTTACTTAATTAATTCGAAACGCCAAACTTTATTTTTTTTATTAAATTTTTCGAATCGGATACATAAGTTAAAACTTTTTATCGGAAATACTTATATATTTTATAATTATTTGTTAATAAGTTAAATCTTTAAATTATAATATAATTTTTATTTTATTTTTATTTTATTTTTATTTTATTTTTATTTTTAAATATTAACTAATTTACCGTATTATTTAATAAATAATTCTCTTTTGTTGTTATTATTTTATTTTATAATTTAAAAATTTATTTATTAAAAAGATTTACAAATTTTTCCTTTAATAAAAAACGATACCTTTAATTAAAAAACGATACCTTTAATTAAAAAATGATACCTTTAATTAAAAAACGATACCTTTAATTAAAGGCTTAAATTAATAATTAAAAAGCGAAACTAAATAAATATTATTTATATAAAAAACCGTTTTTATATATATTTATTGAGAATTTAATAAATATGTTATAAATTTATATAATTTGGTTCCAAATTATTTAAATCACCTAAATTATTTAAATTACCTTAACCTTGGCGCGGAAAAAGCCAAGCTTTCCCTAATCCGAAAATTAGCCGTACGAGACCCGCCCCAAGCTTTAAAGGCAGGTTTCTCCAAATACAGGAACCCCTATTCCTGTACTGTAACATTATTTCCCCTCTCCAAGGATCTTTGTCCCAAAGATAAAAAACCGTAGGTATCCTCTTTCTTTTTCCTTTTTCCTTTTGAGTACGATCTGTCATGATAAAGTTAGCTAAGGAAAGCTTGGAGAACCCTTCTAACAAAACAAAGAGGATACCTACGGTTTTTTATCTTTAGGACAAAGATCCTTAAGAAGGGGAAATAGTGTTATAGTACAGGAATAAGGGTTCCTGTATTTAGAGAAGCCTGCCTTTAAAGCTTGCTGCAGGTCCCGCACGGCTAATTTTCGGATTAGGGAAAGCTTGGCTTTTCCCGCGCCAAGATTAATGTAATCTAAATGATTTAAGTAATTTAAGTAATTTAGGACCAGATTATATAAATTATATAAATTATATAAATTTATAATATATTTATTAAATTTAAAATAAATATATATAAAGAACGGTTTCTTATATAAATAATATTTATTTAGTTTCGCTTTTTAATTATTTATTTAAACCTTTAATTAAAAATATCGTTTTTTAATTAAGAAAAAAATCCGTAAATTTTTCTAATAAATAAACCTCCGAATTATTTATTTAACTATTATTATTTATAAATTAAGACCTTATTTCGGATACTGCTTATACTTTCAGGTAGATATATAACAGGTTTGTTACAATTTAATTAAATAAAAAAAAAAATTTCGTTATAAAGGTAATAAAACTTTAATTTTATTAAAACGAATTAACCGTTTTAGCTTTAATATATTTTTTTATTTTCTTTATTTTTATTATAAATTCGAAAACGAAATTTATAAAGTGTATTTTAATTTTACAAAATGTGTTTATTATATTAAGTATATTAATTTTTATAAATTTTTAAATTCTTCCGAATTAAAATATCGAAAATTAATAAAGAAAGAAAATTAATTAAAGATTTAAAAACGTTTGTTTAAAAGAAATTATTTAAGGTTTAATAATACTTTAATAAATTATTTAATCGTTTAATCCGATTACGGAATAAAAAAAAGTTATTACGAAAACGTGAAATTGAAATATTATATTAAAAGATTTAGAGTATAAAAGCGATAAAAAAAATTTAAACCTTTAAAATAAAAATAAAGATGATTAAAAATTAAGGTAGTTATATTTACGTAGGCCATTTCTTTTGTTAATTGGTTTTGTAAAACGGATTAGTTACCGTTAGGTAACGTAAATTAGGATTTTAATTTTGGCGATTCCGGCGTTATTAACAAAAGTTCTTTAAAAGGCGTTAAACGTTCGTATAATCTTTTACGGATTTTTAAATATTTTCGGAATTCAAGTAATCTTTTTATTTAATTAGGTATTAAATAAATTGGTTTTATTTCCGTATATTTTATATTCTTTTTATTTCGTAAATTAATACGTTTTCTATATTTTCGGTTTGCTTTATAATAATTTTAATCGTATTTGTTGTTAATTTATATAAAAAATTATAAAAAATTAAATAAAATTTAATTTTTGATAATAATTTTAATTCGTAATTATTTTTCAAAATCTTTTTTTTAAGAATTCTATAGAGATTGATATATTTAAAATCGAATTCTTTGTTAACTTTTTTATTTAAGATATTTTTGGCAATTAAGTAAATTATTTTCTTTTTCGAAAGAAATAATTTGTCTAATTTCTTTTTATTATAACATTTACTTATTTAATCACGTACGAATTTAAAATTTGTTTTTATTACGGGATATATTTATTTTAGTTTTTTTAACGTTAATTAATTTTTTATATAAATCTTTATAAATTTTTGATATAACATTAAAATAAGTAATTATTAGTATCGTTTCAATATTTTTATAATAATTAATAACTTTATAATTTAATTGTTTTATTTATAATTAGAATAATATTACAGATATATTTCTAACGTTTAATTAATTTTTTCCGTTTGTTTATTTATTTACGGTTTAAATACGTTAAATAATTTCTTATTTAACTCGAATTAAGTTATTATATCTTGTTAAAATTTTAAAATAAAAATTATGTTTTTATTTAATATGACTTTTGTTAAAGATCCTTATATACTTAGAATATATTTAAAAAAATATATATAAATCATTTTATATCGGTATTTTCGTTATAGGATAAGAAATAAAAGAATTTCGTAAATAGATCGTTGATTTCGAAAATAGTATCGTAATATATTTTTAAAATTAAATCCTTAATATAAGAACTTAATAATATAATTAAATATAATAAAATTTTATACTCGTTGTACGATTAATAATGGTTATAATTTTCCGTAAGATTTACACTATTATATTTATACTTTAACGTAAATATTATATTATGGTATTATTTTCTATATAATTAATTTTATTTTAAGGTTATAATATATTCGTTATAAACGTTTTAAAGTTTTTTAAATTTATAAGTATTTATGTAATTAATATTTTTATATTTTTTGTATTATGTTTTTTTGAATTCTTTTAATATTTAAATTTTGTTTATTTGTTATTTTTCGGGTAAATTAACGTTATATTGCCATATACGTTAGTATATATTAGCTAGAATTCTTTTTATTGTAATAATTCCTCGTTATTATAAGTATTCTTTAGGTATTATATCGAAAATTATTCATTATATTTTAATTTCAAGTTTTGTAAAGTTAAGTTATTTATTAAGGCCGTTTATTTTGTTATTTTTTTAAATTTTTGCGATAAATAATAACGTAATCAAATTTACAGAGATATTTTACCTAATGTAATCATTTTCCGATTAGTTTTTTTGTTATAAAAATGTATAACGTCCTATATATATAAGCGAGAAACACATATAAACGAACCACTTTTTAGCATTTCGTAATAACAAATTTAAATAACTTAATAATAATATATCATATTGATTTATATTAATCGGATTTTTTTTAGTTAGATATATTTATAACTTCTTTATAAATACGCGTATTATGTTCGGGTTTGCCGTAGATGCCATATTTCCGTTCCTTGGTTTTAACCATTTTGTAACGATCTTTTTTAGTTATTATTAGTTACATTTTTTTATTACCACCTTTTTTTAGACCAAAAAAGCTTGTTTTTTATATAATAAATGTTCCTTCTTTTCAAAAAGGTTTATTTTTAATTTTGTAACGTTTGCTTAAATATAATTCGTTTCGCGCAATTAAACTTTTTTTTTTTTATAAAAGAACGATTTTGTATAATAACAACATATAACTTTTTATTATAAAATTAACCGCCTTAAATATTTTTATTAATAAATGATCTTAATAATTTTAAATTTTTTTATAAATATTATTTTTGTTTTATTATTTTACGAATATTTTAAAAGTTTTTACAGCGGGTAAAATAAAACCGGCGGAAGTTAATAAGGAAACGGTTAATATAAACATAACTAAAGAAATCTTTAATTCGGAAAAAAAGTTATTAAAATTAAATAAAATAAGTTTAATTTTTAAAAATCCAGATTTAATATTATCGAACGTTATAATAACCTAAAATGCGTTATAAAAGTCCGCGAAAAAATTTTCTTTAATAGTATAAATATAATAAAGCTATATTAAATTTTTAATATATTACGAATAAATACGTTTTAAAACAAAAAAAATAATATATTAAAAAGTTAAAACCGATACGAAAAATACGTAAGCATATAAAACGTAATAATATTATTATTAACGCAATATTTTTTATATTTATCGAATAGTAATTTTTGTAACCGTCGAAGATAAAAAAACGTTTTAAATTTTTCGGATACGTCTAGATATATTTATTAAAACAGTAAATTTATTCAAAAATTAATTAATTTATTTTTTAATTATTATTATTTATTATAATCTTTTAATCGGTTGCTGATAATAACTTATCGTAATATTAATCTTTAAAATAATATTTTCCTGTTATAATAATAAATAACGATATAATTTAACCTTAAAAAATAAGAATTTAGATAATTATAACTTAGTTTCTTATTTTTTTATTACATTTATTTAAATATTTACGTTTTTTAGTATTAATAATCATTATGCCCGTTATTATAAAAAGTTCTATTAAAAATCTAGCTTCGTCAAAGTTATAAATATCCTTTTTTACGATACCGTATTTTGTAATTATAACCCGAATATGTTTAAATTATTTACAAAATATTTTTAAAGTTTCGGATAAAATTCGTTAATAATTAATTTTCCTATTTAAACGCGTTTAAAGTTTCTTTTGCCGTTTAAAAAAGTTCGACGTTTAATTAATTTGAACGCGTTTTATAACGCGTTAAATTAATAATATATTAGCTATACTTTTAATATATTAAAGTTAAACAAGAAACGTTTGCGTATTTAGGTTAAAAATTCGGTCGATAATTAAATTTTTTTTCGGTCGGCGTTAATTTTTACAAAGGAAAGATAATATCGGTTTATATACATTTACTGGTAAAACGGTATATTAAAGTAAAATACGGAACTTTATAAGCAGAAGTAAGCTTTTTGTAAATAAGTTTCGGGTTTTATTTTTTAACTTAAATAACTAGGTTCATTTTTGCTTTTTTTGTAAGACGTTTTATATTGTAATTATTAAAAAATAAGTAATTAAAAATGTATTGTTAAAATAACTAAAAATATGGTTCGTTTATCTATATATTTCGCTTATATGTATAGGATGTTTTAATATTTTTATAATTCGTATATACCTTAATTTGGTATATATTATCCTTAAAATAATGTTTTATTTTTTAAAAACGTTAATAATAGTTAAGGGTTTCTTAATATATATAAGATAATTTAATTTAGTTTTATGTAATTTATAAATGTAAAAAAGAATAAGATAAAGGTTTTTTTAATCGTTTTAATATTTAATTATTATTTTTAAAACGTAATCCGAAATATCGGTTTTTAGTTTAATTAGTTATTTCAAGTCGTATATAATTAGTATTAATTTATTAATTAAAGCATTTTTAATTTGTTTATAATCTTTTTATTTTTTAGTATTTATTTAAATTACTTTTGTTTAGTAAACTTTATTAATAATATAATTATTTTTTTAAAGATAAGTATAAACCTTTTATAATAATTAACGAATTTAAAAAATGTTTATATTTCTTCAACGTTAATAAGGTTTTTTTTAATTGCTCTTAATTTTTGAGGTTAATTTTGATATATTTAAAAATAATAATATATTTTAAGTATTTCACTTTTTCTATATAAAAAGTGCTTTTTGGAGTTAATTAAAAGATTAACGTTTTATAACGTTTAAATGATTTTATAAATATATTTTATATGCTTTTTTTTAAATAAATTATGATATCGTCGAGGTAATACATAACGAAAATGTTGAAATATTTTTGTAATACGTAATTAATTATTTGCTAGAAAGTCGCCGGTACGTTTATAAATGTAAAAGATAAATAAGAATATAAAAAATCCGTATTTCATTAGGATGATACATAACAATATAACTTAATTTTGTAAATTAGTTACTTAAATAATTATAATGTTTGATTTTACTTTATTTATCTAAGTTTTTTACGTGTTTCAGTATTAGTTATTACTATACCCGTTATTAAAAGGCTTTATTAAAAGATTTAGTTTTATTAAAATTATAAATATTTGTTTTTACGATATTATATTGCCCGAATATGTTTGAACTATTCGCGAAACTTTTTAAGATTTTCGGATAACACTTATTAATAATAAATTTTTTGATTTAATTACTTTTTTCTTTTGCCGTTTAATAATGTTCGACGTCTAATTAATTTCAACGTATTTCGTAACGCTTAAGGGAAATAATATATTAGTTATATTTTTAATATATTAAAGCCGAATGAAAAACGTCCGTATATTTAAGTTAAGAACTCGGTTAATAATCGATTTTGTTTTAATTAACGTTAATTTCTACGAATTAAACATAATATCGATTCCGTTATATTTATCATAATATCGGGCTCGTAAAGTTATTTCGACCACTATATATATAAAATTATGTTTCGTATAGTTAAATTTCGAATCTGATTTTTAACTTAAATTATTAGTTTATTTCACCATTTTTGAAACACGTTTTATATTATTAGAACTAAAAAATAAATGATTAAACTTAGGAAATCAAAATGTTAAAGAAAGAAGCCGTTCGTTTATATAATATATTGATGTACCACATATATAAGCGAGAGACATATATAAGCGAAAGACTTTTTTAACTATTTTAACTATCTATTTTTAATTGTTTATTTTTTAAGATCAACATTTTAAAACGCGTTATAAAAAAAGCAAAAATAAATTTAGCCATTTAGGCTAAAAACGAGATCTGAAAATTAATTACAAAACGTTTAATTTTGTTTATAAAGTTTTATATTTTACTTTAATATACCCTTTTAACGGTAAATACGTCCGAGCCGATATTATTTTTCCTTTATAAAAATTAACGCCGACCGAAAAAAATCTATTATCGATCGAATTTTTAATTTAAATCCGGAAATAATTTTCCCTAGCTTTACTATGTTAAAAAAATGGTTAATATATTACTGGCTTAACGCGTTACGGAACGCGGCGGAATTAATTAGTCGTCGAATTTTGTTAAATAGCACAAAAAAATTTAAATACGTTTAAATTGAAAGACCGATAATTAACGGATTTTATTCGAAAATCCAGAAATGCTTCGTAAATATTTTTAACTTATTTGAATTATAATTACGAAATACGGTATCCTAAAAGAAAATTTTACTTTTGATATAATTAGATTTTTAATAAGGTTTTTTGTAATCACGGACATAATAATTATTAATACGGAAAAAATTAAAAGATTTAAATAAACGTAATAAGGAAATAAAAAATGAATTATAATTATTTAAATTATTAACTTTTAAAGTTAAATTATATTATTATTTACTATTATAATAAAAGCAATTTATTTTAGGTTTTGATACTGCAATAACTTATTACTAATAACTAATTAAAAGATTATATTAAATAATAATAATTAAAGAATAAATAAAATAAGTTTCGAATGAATTTAGCACTTTAATAAGCATATTTAGACGCATACGAAAAATTCGAAAAGAAAACTTTTGGGCGGTTACGAAAACGATTATTCGATAAAATTCGAAAAATATTACGTTAATAATAATATTATTACGCTTTATATAGCCGTATATTTTTCGTATCCATTTTTACCTTTTAATATATTTTATATTTTTATTTTAAAACGTATGTATTTACGATATATCGAAAATTTAATAAGACGTTATTATATTTATATAACTAAAAAAGATTTTCTCGCCGGCTATTATAACGCGTTCTAAATTACTATAACGTCCGATAATATTAAATATAAATTTACGAAAACTAACCTTATTATATTTAATTTCAATAACGTTTTTTTCAAATTAAAAATTTCTCTAGTTATGTCTACGCTAACCGTTTTCACGTTAACCTCCGCCGGTTCTATTTTACTCCCCGTAAAAGCCTTTAAAAATAAAAACGATATTTTTAAAGGAAAGTTAAAAATTATTAAGGTAATTCGTTAATACAATATTCAAATCGGTTAATTTTATAATAAAAAGTTATTTATTATTCTTGCATAAAACGGTTCTTTTCCTGAAAAAAAAACGTCTAATTAAGTAAAACGAACTATATTTTAAATAAACGTTATAAAATTAAAATTAAACGTTTTTAAAAAGGAAACCTATTTATTATATAAAAGAGATAAGCTTTTTTGGCCCAACAAAAGGAAGTAATAAAAAATGCAGCCAATAGCAATTAAAGGAATTTATCGTAAAAAGATTAAAACTAAGGAACGAAAATATAGTGTCTACGGCAAGCCCGAATATAATACGTATACTTATAAAGAAGTTATAAATATATTTAGCTAAAAAAAATCCGATTAATTTGCATTAATACGATATATTATTATTAAGTTATTTAAATTTGTTATTACGGAATGCCAAAAAGCGGCTCGCTTATATATATCCCTCGCTTATATATATACCACGTTATTTAAAATATATAAGTTATAATTATTTTGCTTAACAATCTGATTTCTTTATTAAGTAAACTTATTAATATCTTTATATTTTAATATAACGTATTTTATTATTAAACGGTTTAAACTAGTAAATGGACCGTTTTTTATCATTTCGTTATGAAAAATCCAAGTAATATCACTATTATATATTAAATTAATATATAATAATCGGATTTTGATACTTTAAACGTATTTATAACTTTTTTATAACTACGCGTATTATATCCGGGCTTGCTATAGACGTTCTATTTTCGTTTCTTAATCTTAATCTTCTTACAATATTTTCTTCTAGCCGTTATTAGCTACATTTTTCCACTACTTTTTTTTAGGCTAAAAAGCCTTGTCTGTTTAACATAATAAATAATCCTTCTTTTTAAAACTCTTTATTTTAAGTTTTTTTTAACATCTACTTGAAATATAATTCGTTTTACATAATTAGGGTTCTTTTT
>QJOA01000412.1:0-57734 GCA_004155915.1 Monosporascus sp. CRB-9-2
TTATTTGTATTATTTGTATTATTTGTATTATTTGTATTATTTGTATTATTTGTATTATTTGTATTATTTGTATTATTTGTATTATTTGTATTATTTGTATTATTTGTATTTTTTGTATTACTTGTATTATTTGTATTACTTTTATTATTCTTATTATTTTCACTTTTATTATTAACAATATCTTAATAGATATAACTTCGATTAAGTATAAGCAAGCTACTCGAAAGTTATTTACCAAAGAAATCGATAATATAATCGTAAAGGATTTATTTTTAAGAATTATAATAAAAGAAAAATACTATTCGGTTAATTATTAATTATTTCTATTTGTTTTTACTTTTAATTTAAATGATATATTTACTAACTCTTAATTAAATAATACTACCCGTTGAAATTCGACTTATAATATAAGCGATTTCATTTTAACATTAAAAGTAGCCTAATTATATATTAATAATAATACGACAGATTCTGATTTAAAATATTTAATGTTAACAGAACTGGAATGGGTTTGTTTAATCGATTTAAAAACAATTTTCCAAGTTCTCGTTAAACCTACGATTAAATTATAAGGCGAAGTTCATACCACTTTAAATAAATCTTTATTATATATATAACGTGCTATACGTATAAGCGGGACACATAATTAAGCGGGATAGTTTTTGGCATCTTGTAATAATTAATTTAAATATATTAACTATATCATATTTAATTAATTTAAATTAACCGTATTTACAGTTTTGAAATAAGTGTACGTATTATATTAAGGCTTATAACGGACGCTATTTAACCTCTTAGTTTTCTTAACCCGTACGCGACCGATTATTTCTTAACGTATTCAAGTTAACATTACCCTTATTTCGAAAGTATTAAAGCCGACCGATAAAAAAACAATTACCGACCAAATTCCAAACTTATATACGCGAACGTTTTTTATCCGGTTTTAATAGGTAAAAAATATTCGCAAAATAGGTCGTATCGGAAAGTTATAAAGCTTTGTTGTAAGGCGCGTTACGAGGCTGTAAGGTAAAGTTATAAAACTTGTTATAAAGTACGTTCCGGAGCGCGTCGTAAGGCGTATTGCGGTATTACAGAATTTATCGGAATAATAATTCGATTTTACGTATTTAAAATTATTAAAATAAACGTTTTTAATAAAAAAAATTTTATACGAGATAAGCTCGTCCGGTAATTTTTTGGTAATTCTGTACCGTTAATAAGACGGTTTCAGTGGTAGTCCTGCGGCCATGAACTACCGATATCGCATATCCGGACTTACGTAGCGTGGTATCTTGGGTAACTCGAAAAGCTGTAGGAACGATCGAGCCGTAAGACTGGCAAGGGCTCGGAAAGATGCCAGCCTTTTATGCGTAGTTAAAGTTTGCCGTTAAGGTTTACCTTTAAGGTTTATCCTTAAAATTTACCGCGCAAAGCTTAACATTTCCTGAATCACATTATTTAACTCTGCTAAACCAGCCAGCGGGCATAAGGTTTACCAGAGTCGAAGCTTATCTACAACCACGCATATAAGCCTCCCAAGCCGACATCAATCAAGAAATTGCGTGCTTACGGGGGCCCAGCAATCGGCTTTAAAATAAGGCTTTATGGAACTAAAGTATTAGTTTATCCTAACCGCAAAAACCATTAATTAATTGTCGTATTCGAAAATATTAGGTATAATATCTATCGTACAAATTATATCGTATAATAATTTTCTATATATTTAGCTCAGCCTGGAAAATAAGACTTAAACCCATTCGACCTTATATTATACGAAATAAACAAATTTTTCTAATCGATAAAAAAGGATAATAATAAAAGATTATTATTAATCGTTATTAAAAATAATAATTATAAAAGGGTTAGATAAAGGAATAATAATATAACGTTCGTAACAAATTTTAATATAATATATCTATTTATTAAAAAGTTATAAATATAATTAATAAGAAAAATACGATTAATTTAAATTAATATAATATATTATAAATAAGTTACTTAGATTAATTATTACGAGATGTTAAAAAGTGTTTTGTTTAATCGTATATTTCGCTTATACGTATAGCACGTTGTACGATATATAATAAACTTAATAATAAAATTAAAAATTTTTAAAAAAGATTTAAAAAGAAAAATCGAATTCTTTATAAGTTTTATATTTATTAATAATATTTATTTATAATTACATTAACTTTATTTAAAAACAATATTATTCGGATCTAATAACTGCTATTATAGTTAGAATAAATCGATTAGAAAAATACTTTCTATTAGCATTATTTCCTACCTTCATTTCGAAATACAATCCATATATTTAAGTATTATTTTAAACCTTCGATTTAAATTTATTCATTTTAAAAATAACGGATTATTATATTTTTATTTAAATATTACCCACGATGTTGAAGGTTTTTTAAAACAAGAATATTATAAGTTATTTAATTATATATTTATATTTATTAAATATTTATAGATTAAAATATTTAGTATACGATAATGAAGATATATATAATGTTTCGGGCAATGAAAATAATAATAATCATTCTGATTCCGATAGCGAACTTTCAATTTTTAATACTTTATAAATAAACGACGAAACTACTTTATATTTAATCAAAGAGCCGATATTACAAATAGTATTTTATTTCTTATATTTAAATGTAGATTTAAATTTAGATTTAGAGTTAGATTTCTTTGTTAATATTTAATTAGTTTTACCCTTTAAAATTCTTGGAAATCTAACAGCTATACATATCCCTTATCAAGTATTTTAACTCGTCGATATTTAGCTATTCCAGCTACTTCATTCTCAGTTGAAAGGGTTTTTTTATAACCGGTAATGTTACAACTAAAAATCGAAATTGATTATTACCAGAAACGGTTAAACAAATCGTTTTGTTAAAAAGTTGGAAAGTCAACGATTTAAAAGAATTAAAAGACTTAATTTAAGTAGAAAAAGAGGATAAAAAATAACGGAAAACGATAAAAGTAATTTAAAGTTTTAATATGTATTTCTTTCAAAAAGCGATTGTTAATTTTCGAATATAACTTTTTAAAAATATACTTACTTTTCGAAAAAATTAAGATTCTTAATTTTGTATAATTTAAAGGTAAATTTATTTATATTGCTTTAATATATTTAAGTATTTAAATTTTTAATAATAATATAAGCAATTTATTATTTTATTACATAAAGTTATAAAGAACTTAATCAGTTATAAATTGCAATTTTTATTAATATATTATATAATATATATTTTACTTAATTTATATTTATTTTCAATTTATTTATATATATACAACCTCTAGTTAACTTATTTAGTTAGTTATTAAGCTTAATTAGTTTAATCAGTTATTAATTAGCTCGATTTGTTTTAAGTTAGTTAGTTATTAGTTAGTACATAGCTTAGTTAGTTTTAGAGCATTAACTAAACTAACTGACTAATTTCCCAACCCTGGATATTGCAGAGAGAAATGGGATCGCGGGGAAGCGCATGGGCCACCGAAAGGTTCGTTCGCGAATGCTTCCGTATTATACGCAATTTTTCAATGATTCGGAATCATTCCGAATCCTTCGAATCTTTAGAAACGCTACCACCATCTAATATTTCTTTAGGATCCTACTCCAGTACCAGAAGAGCAAAAGAGAAACCAGACGAACCTATCACGTAAGTGGAACACGAAGACCGAACAGGAACATCCTCATCACAGCCCACCTTTGCGGTTCAAGAGAAGGTGAACAAAATCGAAGCAGCGATCATGTCATTACTGGACCATCAGCTTAGGGGCGACCCTTAATTCAAATCTGCTCTTGTCACGGGCGGCGGCGGCGGCATCGGCAAGGCGATATCACTGTACTTCATCGCGAAGGGGAAGAAGGTCATCATCGCCAGCAGAACCGTGTCGAAGCTCCGAAAGACGGCCCGGGGCATAGGGGCTTCAGCGTACTACGTCCTTGATACCGGCAAAGTGGCCGATATCCCCGCCTTTATCGAGCACATCACCGGAGTTGTCAAACAGCCTGAGACCACGAAATATGAGTATCCTCGTTGCCACTTCATCCGTATCTTGATTATTGATGATGATAACAGCTAACTGTCTTCTTTAGGGTCTCAGGGAATTTATCCCTCATACAGATTAGCCGTCACCCCTGTGACCTCCACCCTCTAGCGCAACATACGGCCCGATTCCTTCCGACCTCAAGCCACTGTATCCGACAAGAGTAATGTTTTAAAAATCCTCAACGTTAACATAAATAAGTGGGACTATTCGTGGATCTCGGGAGTCTAGACCAAAAAAGATGCAGCGCATAAATTTAGATTTCCTAATCCCTGTAAAGTACGTGCCTTGGGTGCATTGCGAGGACAAGGCAAAATGACTTGCCTTGGACTGACATGTGAAAATTCATTAGTACACCTTATTCACCAGATCATCTAGAAACAGCCGGTCTGACTTAATAGGTCAAAATAGGCAGGGTTAAGCTTCTAAAGTAAAATCATTCTACTAGCTCAAAGTTGCAGTACTTGTGACTTGCTCTTCTAAATGCGCAGACTCTGCTCTGCCAAAGACAATTGATAGGTTAACGCATAATGATAACGGATGTTAAGTTCTGTATAACACTTTCGAATGGCGTGATTATGGCCAGGCAGGGGAGGTTTATGCATAAGTTAGACTAGTGCCACGGGCCGTTACGTGAATGCTACGTTGCAGACTGGGGGCTGAACAGGGTAGCGACCTGTGACCGGTGAGAGCTAATTGTTACAATAAATTCGAAAAACGTCTACAAGGCAGCGTTTATCGATGAATCTAAAGATCTAGAGAAAAAACGCCATATCCTGTCGAGGCTTCGTCCAAAACAAATACCAGGCCGTTCAGATCCTTTTTGTATCCAACTTCCAACTAAAGTGATACCAATACTTCTTCCCAAGAGAAGCATGTATGGTGTATTTCGTATAGCTCTGTGTCTATTGATGCAAGAGGACGGAACCGGTCATTGCTAGTCAGTTACGCTTCTTGTAAATTCAACGCAACCGTCAGATTTCAAGAAGCTAAGGGAACGGGGCTCAAGGTAGCTCATCCTATCTGTGCGTAAGACTGGTCACGCTTGGGGAATATTAGATGGGCCCCCCACTAACTGGCCACCTCGTCAATGGACCGCCATTTCCCATACAAAATCAACGAAATTGCAAAGTTGTAATTAATTAAAATAAAAATAAAAATAAAAAGTTATAAGCGAACAATAATTAAGTTTTAAAATAAAACGGCTTACAAAGTAATCTTTATAATAAAAGAATTAAGGTCGAAATTGCGAAATAAAACGTTAATATTTTGTATAAATTATAAACCATATTATTAAAATTGAACATTTATATATACTTGTAAGCGATTACATAATAAAAATATGTAAAATTACCGGGTTAATTTTTAATTTAATTCTTCTTATCTTTCTATACATGGGTAAAATAGTATATATACATCTTTAATATTCATTATTTTATCAATTATTAAAAAATATAATAGATTTTTTTTAAAAAAAAAACTTTTACTTCTTTTTTATTTACTGTTTTATAGTAGAACTTATTATATTACAAAACATTGGAAAATGTAAGGCGCGATTCCGAATTTTCGATCGCAAAGTAAATAATTTTAAAATATCGTTTTTATATTTTTAATATTAAAAAAGTTATGATTAAAATATATAGTAAATATATAATAAAATAATCTCTCGAATATAGAAACAGGAAATAATAATGAGGTCATTATTAGAATTTCTTATTTATTCTTAATAAACGACAATCGTAAAACTAATAGATGAAAGCTGGTTTTGTTTTCTTAATTTTATTCGAATTCTAAATTGTTGTTGATAATATAGCTATCTTGGCGATTTTGTGTGTAGAAATGGCGGCGCGATGGGGGGCTGGCCAGTTCATGGGGTGGTCGCCTTACACCGAGGAATCACAGGTAGGAGCATACTCACAATATCGGCTTATGCAAGGTGAATGCAGTGTAGCGGGCCCAATAGCTGACCATCCACATCGCCATAAAGAAGTACGTCTTCATCATCTTATAAATAGAGCCTCTGGAGACCTCAGATGAAGAATTTTTCTTATCTCAACTCAGCATATCTGTTTGTCCCTCCCGTCTCTCGAGTCTTCTCCAAGTCTTTCCAAACAAGCACACCCGCGCTCCGATATGCGTTTCGCATCTATCGCCCCTTTTGCCGCTACGGCTATTCTGTCCTTCACTGGCGGTGTCCTTGGTGCCCCAACTGAGCGACAGTGCCCAACTGGACCAATTACTGGCCCTTTCTACATCACCATTGTACCTGCTGACGGATCCGCGGTTTACCCAGGAGATGTTCAGACTGTCTCGCGTGGAGTGGACATTCTGTCTTCTGCCTTTTCCTACCGACATCAATTTACCTTCAATCGGTTCGTCCTATTACCCATGTGTCAAAGATGTAGGCTGACTAAATGTGAAGCACGACGAAGCAAATCGCTCCTACTCATTTGCCCAACCAGCCCAACTGGATACTTTCCCCAGGCCAAACTCTCGTCTTTGGCTTCGACGGCGGTGACAAGCTAGAGCAGGTCGTGAAGAACTGCGCTCTTTACTTAGTCAAGGAGGGCACTGCAGCTGACGGCGTCAACAGCTGGTGGTCCATCCCTAGCACTGGATTTGCCACTGGTGTTGAGTGGCAGGGCAAAGGCAGCAGCCGTGCCAACGCAGCTCTCCGCATTAGCACTACTAAACCGTAATTTTGCCGTCTAACTGGGACTTACAGCAGGATTTTAGTCCGGGGGGTAGAAGTATTGTGGTTGCAGGGCATGTTCGTAAAAGTATTCTTATAGTGGTTATCCAAAATGATGTATGGGCAGCATCAAAGACTTAGTGCTCGTGTTCGAAGAATGCCTGTAATTACATATGACGGCTACGCTACTTAACCAACTATTAAACCTAAACGTACGAGTTTATGTTGGCAGTCGTATCGCGAGAATTTAAGTAATAAAGTAGCTTAATCACGTCTGGTAATACTAAAGGTATCTTGGGTAACTAAGTTGTATTGCAAGCTGATGTTATTTAAGTTATAGAAATAAATAACGTATATATCCTACTTAATATTTTATATTTTTTTTCTAGATCCGTAAATCTTTTACGGAATCGTGCTATATTGTTCTTTTTTAGATCCGTAAATCCCTTACGAAATCGTATCATACTATCCCTTACGGATCTATATTACGTAATTATATCGACTAAAGTGAGTTGGTTCCGTAACTTCGACTCTTGGTTTTTGGCTATTTTCTATTAAGTTATAACACGATTTCTTTTTCCCAAAATCTTTGTCTTAAAAATGTCCTGTTAAATATGCATTTTTTTCTTTATTTTTCTTGCAAATATATCGGAAAAAATCATTAAGGCGTGCGTTCGTTATTAATAAAAAGAAAATCGTAATTCTTTGTTATATATATTAGAAACTTTATTTTTAATATTATATTTTATACTTTTTATTTTCGTTTAAATGTTAAATATAAGATAACCGAAAGTTTCGCCCGTTACGCCGAAAATGTTTTATACAAAAAGCACTTGTAACGGTTTAGGCGTTTTTATTTTTTATTCTTTTACGAAATATTGATTTAAAAAAATGGTTTGAATCGTAAAAAGCTGTTTATAAAGAAATAACTTCTATAGGTTTAAAAAGAAATAAACAAAGCGGTAACCCGGATAAACGAGCTTATCGTTTCGATTATAACGTTTTCGTTAGCAAAAGAAATTTCTTAAAACAAAGAATTTAAAATGCTTTAACGTAACATCTAGTGTTTAAACGAGTTAAAGAAATAAGAAAAACGAAAACGTAAAATAATAAAAGCTGCCGCAGTGCAAGCTCGTATTTCTTTCGATTAGTTGGAAATTAACAATATCGATTAGTCGACTACCGACGTAAACTGGAACGTTTTAATTCCGCTAATTTCGGCGTTACTGGTAAAAGTTCTTTAAAAGGCGCTGGGCATTTTCGCGGGTTTTCAGGTGTTTCCGGAATCTAGGTAGTTTTTCTATTTAATCAACTATTTATTAATCCGTCCTTTTTACGTATATCTGGAATTTTCTTTGCTCGTATATGTTACGAATTCAGTTAGAAACTCTTAATAAAAGAAGAGGTATAGAAAACTAGGCCTTACGGGTAAACCTCGGCCCCATTAAAAGGGTTTCTGTTGTTGTAACAGAGATATTCTAAAAATACTTTAAAAACGCTTCAGAGATATTCTAAAAACATTTTAAAAACAACATAGAGATTTTAAATTTAAATGGATATATAAGAATACTTGCCTTACTAAAATCAGGCCCTATTTTTAAGATTGGAGCTGCGCCTGCGACGTAGCCGTAACTAGAGCTTTCGGCTTTACAAGTACCTGTAAGGGTTAAATATATCGACTAGACTTTATTAAAGAAATTCTTTACAAAAATAACAAAACCTTAAAAATAGGGCCTAATATTTTAATATAAAATTTTTACCTGCTTATCGACAAACTTATATAAATTATTAAAAATTATTGAAACGAAATTATCCAATATAATTTTAATTTAACGTTACCTATTTTCTAATTACGAAATATTAATCCAGAATTAAAATCTTTATCGTTTTATATATATATATAATCCTGATTAGGACGGAATTATTATTACTAACTAAATTAAAAATTAAAAATTTGTTTATTAGTATATTATATTTATATATCTTTTTCTGCTAATATAATAACAATATAACTTTACGAATTAAAATAATATTTTATAAAGCTTAAAATTACTTATAATAAACTTTAAAATATATTTTTTTTCCTAATTATTTAAATGCGCAAAATATATTAAACGGTTTAAGGTAAATATTTTAATTTTTTAAAAACTTAACTTTCTAAATGAAACGTTTATTTTTATCCGATAATTTTACCGATTTTTTGCCGCTATAAACGTTATTAATTTATACGTTAATATTAAATATATAACCGATAACTTTATAAAACCTTTACGTTATCGGTTTATTCGTTTTATATTAAGTATTATATTTAATAAATAAAGCGGTATTTTATAAAAAAACAGGTTAATACGGTATATAATTTAATTTTCGGAAAATTCAATATTTCTTTCATTATTAAAATAAGTTTTAAAAAGTTTTAATTATCCACACCTTTATTTTAATAAGTAACTTAATTATTATTTAAATCGTACTATTAATAAAGTTGGCAAAAAAATAACGAACTTTTATATTAATAATATTATGTTTTATTTTTATTTTAATATTTGCGGATACGAAAAAATTTAATTTAAAAATATTCGAATGTATAATTATTAGATAATATAATTGTATTATTTTCGATTTTACATAAATATCGAACGATTAATTTTAAATTATTATAAATAATTCTGTTTTCGCACGACGATGTAACTTAATTGCTATTAATAAGGTATATTTATTATCGGAATAAAAAAACTTCCAGGTTAAATTTATTTATATCTGTAACTTATAATTTTTTTTATATATATATTAATTTACCTATATTATAATTACTAATAATGTTATAAAAAAGAAAATCGCGAAATATGGCGGTGTTCGTAAAACCGGCGATTTATTAAAATATAACTATAAAGCGGAAATCCGGCGGTTTAGTATTAACCGCCTCGAAATTAATATTATTATTTTCTTTATATTTAAAAGTTAACGTTCGAATTAAACGTATTTGGATTTTTTGGTATTTAATATATCCGAGTTATAAAATATTAACCCTAAAATTTAATTCGATAATTTACGTATTATTATTAAAATCATTATTTATATTAATAATAAGCCGAAAATTATAAATATCCGTAATTATTTCTTTAAAACCTTAATAAACCGGAGGTATTTATTAAAAGTTATAAAAAAGGCGATTAAATTTTATAACGCCAAAATGTTTTACGGAAATTAAGTTTATATATACGGTAAATTAAAATAGCTTAATGATTTTATCCGTATCGTAATATTTACTGTCGCTTTTGGTTTAAGTATGGATATTCCGGATATTAATCGAATAATGTAATAAAAAATTCCGAAGATTTTTTCGTTAAAAGATTTATGATAACGAGTCGGTTAAACGGTTCGCGGTTATAGGCGATTAAATATAATTAATTATAAATAAGCTATAATGTTTATACTATATTAAGCGTCCGATAAATATAAAATCGAGCCGTTTACTGTAAAAAAGATTAAAATAGCGAAAAAAACTTAGGCCCGGTAAACTAAAAACCGTATTACCTTTAAAAATATAAAGGTTGCAGTAAAATTTAACATAATTAATTTAGATAATAGAAAAAACGACGAATAATTTATTGCAAATAATTCCGATTGGGACGCAATAATTATCGAATTTTATTTTTATTTTTTAATGAGTTAAGATAATATTCGTAAATTTCCGAAATGAAATAATTTTAAGTTACGGGTTCGGATGAAAATAAGGCCTTAATAATATACGTTATTTAACGGTAAATATATTCGTAAAACGATTTTGATATATTTAAAAGAAAACGAAGTTAGTATATTAAAAAAGAACCGTAGTAACTTTATTCCGGCTAAATTTTGTTATAATTTATGCATTTTTAATTTTATCTATATATCCGAACTTTTAAATCCGAAATTATTTATATAAAGATAACCAAAAGCCGGTTCGTTAAAAGGAGTTGCTTAGAAAATAATAAAATCCTGGTATAAACGACGAACGAACGAATTAATTTTTATGCGGTTTTTTCCGTTAAGCGGTAACGGAACAAAAGGAATATTTATTTTTATTAAATTTAAATAATTCTTGCTTAATACGTTTTTAAATAAATTAAACAAAGTTGATGGTTTTTATTCGGTTTAAAGCATAATTAAATTAATTAACACGGTTTCCCGATTTAATAAATAATAATATTAAAACGTTTTAAAAAGTTAACTTCTATTTGCGTTATATTTAATTTACCAAAAAGCCGTATTTTTTATATCGTAAAAGGTATAAAAAACTGTCCGTAAACGGCGGAATTTACTTAATTTAAAGTAACGATGCCGTATTTTTATATTTTTAACCGATTTATATTAATGACGGATTATAATTATGTTATAAATTTAACAAATATCGGAAAAAATTACATAACCGCTGTAAACTGCGTTCCGTTTTGATTAGGGCTTATTAATTATAACTGTTGGGTTTAAATTGATGATTAAGGATTTAACGATAATCCTAGCAGTTTAAATACTGATTCGGTATACGGTCTATACGTTTTTACGGCTTGGAGTTACGACCCTGGTTATCGCAACGTTTGTATTTATACGCGTAATTTGTAATATAATAAATAATTTTAATTAGGAGCCCGTTTTGTTCCTTTTATTTTTAACGTCGGCTTAAAATTTATAATTCCTTAATATTTTTAATTTATTAAAGCTGCTTTTGTTATCGTATTTGCATTCGTTTAATTTGTTTGCTTTTATATCGTTACCGGTACTAATACCGAATATGTTACGGTACCTAAAAATCCAGTTTTTGTATATAATTATTTGTTTAGTAGTTAATTACTTATAGTTACAATTTTTTTTTTCGTTTAACATTATAAAGATAACGTTTATATAATATATATTATAAAATATATTGCGGTTTTGTACTTTTGATCGGGATTACGAAATTATTATATTTCTAGTATTATTTATATTATATAAGTTATTATCGATTATAAACGTTCGAAAACGTTAAGCGGCCTAAATTATACGGGCTTTTAAGGAATAAGTACCGGTTGCATTTATGATATAGAGAATATTTGCTTTGCGGTTTTAAAGATTTATTATCTAATAATTTATGTTTTTAATTTCGTTAATTTTATTATTATATTTTGGTATAATAAAAAAGACGAATAAAGTTGTATATTATTTTATAATTTCGTTTAAGTTTGGTAAAAACGGAAATTGGAAGCTGTTAAAGTATATAAAGGCGTTTCTTATTAACGTTTCGTAAGTTATGTATATGTAGCCGAAATCTTTAAATAATTATTTAAGTATCATTCCGATATTATCGTTAGTAAAATATGCGTTAAGAATTATATAACGGTAGGTAAATTGCGCTTTTAAGTATATTTTAATAAATTTGATTTTATTAAGGCCGTTTGGTATTGGAATTTTATCGAAAATTTATTTAGCGATATTTATAAATAATTTATTAATTAGTATAAGGTTTAAAAAGACGGTATATATAATTAAGGTTAAGCTAAAGAATTAAATGCCGTAGTTAATATAAGTTATATCGAATAATAACCTGGCGGTATTTATATTTTCATATATGTTTTAATTTTTTACCAGATCGTTATATAACTTTTAAATGCGATTATTATATTTTATTTTATTAAATAGTGGTAATATTATTTTGATGATTACGTATATTAAATACCAGAAAATAAATATTTATATATTAGTAAATTAGGGATATTATAAGCTTACCGACGGTATTTTAAGCTGATCAAAACGAAAAATGAAAGCTAGGGAGGTAAGACGTATAGGACAAAATGAAGTTCGTATGCTAAGTGATTTCTGGATATATATTAGTAGTAATATAAGATATGTAAGGATTTATAATATATTAACGAAACCTATGGATTATGAACAGGTTATAAGGAAATCCGAAAATAATTATTATAATTAGAATTAGGATTTAAAATTATATAATTATAGGTATGTAAATAGTTAAGTTTATAAAGGTAGCTAAATATTAATCCGAATTAACGTTATTTTTTTCTTATAATAAAACGATAATTTATAAGGAAAGAATTAATAACCGTATACAAATTGTAGAAGTTTTTTCCTTTATTATAAGTTATTTAATGCAATTTATAAATTTTTTTTATTAAATATATATCGAATAAATTTGTTATAATTATTTAATAAATAATTAATATTATTTATTTAAACAAAAACTTATTATTATTTTATATACTTTTATATACTTTATTATTTATAATATATTAAATTAATTTATATATAATATAATATTTATTAACCCGTTACTTTTTAATTTAATACTTAAAACTTTTATTATAATATATATCTTTATACATTTTATCATATCGCAAAATATAAACGATTTTAACGATTACTTAAAAAGAGCCTTTTTAAATCCTGTTTATAATATATTCTAAATAAACTCGAAAAATTTTAAAATCCTAATTAAGCAGGTTAAATTTGCTGATAATATTCCTAATAAGCAGCCTGCCCTTAATAAATAACCTGGCCTTAATAAACAACCTAACCCCGATAAACAGCCTAACCCCGATAAATAATCTGGTTCCGATAAATAACCTGGCCCTAATAAATAGCCTATCCCTAATAAATAACTTAGCTCTAATAAATAAGCTGTCCTTAATAAATAATTTACCATTAATAAATAACCTTAAAAATAAGTAACAAGATTTTAATTCAGGAAATAACCAGAACCGTTACCGGAGTAATCCGTAATATAACATAACTTATAACCTTATCTTAATTAAAGCAGCTTTATATTAACTAAATAACCTTTGATTATTTTTAAATATTAACGTTTCTTTACGGAAAATGTATATTATATATAACCGATTCCTAATACCAGCTATATACTATAAGGTTATATTAATATAGGGAAGAATTAAAAGGTTATAAATACCTTACGTTTTGGCGCCAAATTTAACCTATATTAATTAGGAAGATTTTACCATTAATAACGATATTCGAATTTGGTAGCATCGCAAAAGGCCTATATTATAAATAAGATTTTTAGCCGTTAAAAGGTACGGTATTTATATAAATGCTAAATGTTAATAATACCGTTCGGATTATTTTAATTAATAAAGGCCGAAAAATAGTATATACGTTATAACAGATTATGCCGACCTTATAAATTATTAAATTACCAAGCTAATTACGGACCTTCGATTAAATACGGCTTTTGTAATTTAACGAAAAAAATATATAAATTAAATACCTTATAAACGATACGAAAAAAAGTTTATAACTTGATGAATCGGGCCGGCTAGCAAGGAAAATATATATTATGTAGCCGTTTTATAGATGCTATAGTTTACGGAGTTATGCGAGTAATAAATGTACAAATTACGTATAACAATGCGGTAAAGAATGCTTATACGTAATCCTAAAATATAAGCTATTATTATACGGTTCGAATAAAAATTTCCAGGGGGATTTAAAACCGGATATTACGCCCAGAACGAAAATAATTTTAAGCTTTTATAATATGGAAAAGGTTATTAATATATAGATTATAATAATACGTAAAGAAGCGCTAAAGCTTCCAAAGTTCTTATAACAAAAGTATTATCAAGCCTTATAAAACCTAGCCCAAAAGGTATATATAGGGGGGTTATTACGTTATCGTCGAGGGCGTATAATATGACATTTAGCTATTAAACTTTACGATTTAATTATAAACGCCGTTATTTCTTCGTAAAAATCTTTTATAAGTATCGTTATTTCTTTTCTAAATAATCGTTCTCGTTATCCAGTATTTAAACTTCCTTTTCGTACTTACTAAACCGCCGTCTAAACCTTAATAGAGTGGGCTCAGGTTCTAAAGTCTAAGTAGGCTCAATAGCCGGAATAGCCGGCTTATCGTTATAAAAGGTCGTCGTCATATCGCTTGTTTTTCACGGTCTGATCGAAGTAAAAAAAAATTTAGCTTATTAAATATATTAAAATTAAAGTAAAAAGAATAATACGGATATGTAAATAATTAATTTAAAACTTACCCTTTTTCTTTAAAAGGGGAACGAGCAATTAGCTATATGGCGACTGTTCTGCAAAGGCATCGCAATAATTGCGTAGTGGTGACACTTAGTATGGCTAGCGTCCTCTCAGTGACGCGCACAATCCTTTATACTCCCTTAGCCTCTAACATTTTCTAGCTTTAAAAAAAGGTACGATTGGTAGAACGTAAATTAAATAGCGAAAAAAGAAGGAAGAAGAAATTAGGACCTTTTCTTTTTTGTAGGAATTTACCATAATTACGATTATTAGGGTTTCGAATTACGATCTAAAATTTGAAAATTATTCCGTTTGTTAAGATTTTTTATTTAAAATTTACAAATATTACTTAAAACATACAGCTTCTAAAATAGCTATAAAACTAGAATATATTTGTTTTTATAATATACAAAAGTACAAGATATAGAAAGAATACAGTTAGCCGCGACCAGATTCTAGTAATTATGAACTGTTTCTTTTAAGCTTTATATGTTTTCCGAATATATAATATATTCGAAACCCGATAGTTTTAAAAAACGCTAAAAGAATAATTACATCCTTTTTTATTTTACATTTTATAATAATAATAATAACTGCTTAATTTATTTAAAAACTAAAGAAAAAAGCGATTATTAGCCCGGATAGGATAACGATTTAATTACAGAACTTAACGACGAATATAAATGTATCAAAACTCCGTATTAGCCAGATTATCCCAAATCTTATTATTTATATTTCGAAGCTAAACAAAGCCAGAAGGCTATTAAATTGGGACGGGGAGACTCGGTTCTGATCAGTGATAATTCATCGCAAGTGTTTTCGTATAAGTGCTCAGTGGTAGAGAAACCGTGAAATCAACGTAAAACGTATTATATAATGTTAAGAACGTGATAAAAGCTATGGATTATGATCGATAATAAATATTTTCGGGGTTACGCTCGGCGAAAAAAACTTATAGAAATATACAGGTAATATTAATTAATTAATTAATAAAGCCAGGCACTTAATTTTACATCTTTTAGCATTTTAACTTTTTTTTAAAAAACAAATAAATCAAAATGCAACGTAATTAATTGCTAACTTTATAAACATATGTAAAACCTATTAAACAATCTAGTTAACGTTTACGCGGCTTATTCTTTATTATTCTTAATTTAAAATTTCGTTTTTTACGTTTAATCAAATTCTTTTTCTATTTAGTGCTTTTTTTTCCTTTTATACTTTATTATCTTTTCCTTTTTTAAGGATGGAAATATAATATTTAGGCCGATTAAGCTAACTTTATAAAAAATTTAATTTCGGCGGTTTTGTTATAATCTTATAAGTATTTCCTACCTATTTATATAATATATTATATTGGCTTTTTATTATTGCCTATATTCGCTAATTATTTATAATCGGTCGAGGCTTATATATCGATTCGAAAGCAAACTTATAAAGTTATATAAATTAAGATAATATGATTTAAAAAGGAACGGATTATAAAACGAATATAACTATTATAATAACTTATTAAATCAACTTTTTAAATTAATCGGAAAAATATATCAGGCAGTTAATTAAAGAAACAAGATAATAAAACTTAAAATATATCTTAATAAATAACGGTAATTTGTTTAAACCGGATTCGGGTAAAAAGACCTTTTGATAAAATAAAACCCGGCGTTAAAATTAATTACTAATATCCGGCTATTTATTATCGTTATTAAACGGAAATAAAAATTTGCCTGGCTATAATTTTTAATCCCTTTAAATATCGTCCGGTTGTGGCCTAAGTTTAAAATACTTTTTGATTAATTGTTTCATATTATTTATTATAATAAGATTATTAAATACCATAACCTTACGTTATTATTCTAAATCGCGTATTATAAAAAAATATATATATTAATAATTCATAAACTCTAGATTTAATAACAAATTTTGAAACGGAACTTTAATAATTATAATTCGGGTAAATAAATTATTAAAAACTAAATCCTCTAAAGCTTTTCAGTATTCCTGAAGTAATAATTTAATACGCTTTTTAAAAAAGTAAATATCGAAAATTACGCTTATTTTTTCCGATCGGATATATAGAATACTAACTTAATAATTTCCTATTTTATTTTAAACTGGTATTTTAATTTAAATAATTATAATTCCGGTTAAGGTATATAAACCGATTATTTAATTAATGATTATAACGTATTAAAATCGTAAATACTTACCATTTTATATGATAATAAAATTTCGTTATAATCCGACTAACATAACGTTATTTTAAAGTTTATCAAATTATTTAAAAGGTAAAATATTTTATCTATAAACGTTTATTACCTTTATTATATAAAGTAATAAAAATAAACCGATTAAATCGGTATATCGGGTTTAATATATTAAGCGAATAAAAGATACGGCTTTTATTATACATTTTACGTAATACTCGGTTTATATTATTAACGTTGTATATAGGTATATTAGCCGATTAGTTAAGATTTTTAAACTATAACGTATTTAACTTATTAAAGCCTTTGTTATTATTGTATATAATACGTTTTTTGAATTATAATATAGTAATTAATATTAAATTAATTAGAAGATGAAAATATAAAAGAAATAATTACGGATAATTAAAGATAATAATAATAACTAAGCAACATATTGTACGAGTATATAAAAATATAAATATACAAAGAAATAAATAAATCATAAATATTAAAATTTATTAAGTAATAATAATAAATTATACGTATAAATAATTAAATATATATAAGGCTAATATATTAATTTTTATTAAAAAAGCGAATATACTAAAAAAGTTTTTAAGAAGTTTTATACGATATTATAAAAGAGATATAATTATCGTTATATTTTTTTAATTAATTATATATTCATTTTTGCAATTATATTTTTTTTATAATTCTTTCCTTTTTATTACTATATTAATGTTTTCCTTTTAATTATAATTTTTTTTTAAAACGATATTTGTTTAATTATTTTACCTCACTAAAATCAGGCCCTATTTTTGAGGTTGTGGCTGCGCTTACGGCGCAGCCGTGGCTAGGGCTTCCAAAAACATGTAGCTCTAAGTACCGACCCCTAAAAAGACCCACAGAAGTCACGAACCTTAAAAATAGGGCCTGATGGTACGGTGCAAAATATTGGGCGCCATATTGGCACTTCCATACAAATTTTCGAAAATCTATTTTGGAACTTGCAAATATAATAACGATAAAAATATCTAATAAAATTAAAAAAAAATCTTATTATATACAGCTTTAAAATGGCTTCCTAACCAGAGATATAACTTTTCGATCGAGACTGGGTTGGTGGAGATATTAAAAAAATAAGTCAAAATTCTGGTTATCGGCAAACCTTCCGTCCGGAACGCCCTCCTAACTGTAACAACGCAACTACCATATATAACATTTTGCCATGGGCCTTCCAAGGGTAATTTCGTATGGAAGAAGCCCGTCTAGCCATTATTTTGCCCGTACGGATTGTGGTTGTTGCGTCGCAGCTAGGAGGGCGTTCCGGACCTTGCTGACCCCAACCTTCTCATAGCTGCGACGCAACAACCATAGCCCGTACGGCCAAAAAAATTGATATACGGATTTTCCTTATACAGAATATACTAGGGAAGCCCGGTGCATAATGACGCGACCGATGGTTATGCTGTCGCAGCTATGAGAACGTTGCGATCGCCCATTTCCCAGACCTAAACTTGGCTATATTGGCTGCAATTGCCGTCGAAAGAAATTGAAAAAGTTCCTACATATATATTAGCTTTCATTCGACGCGATTGTAAATTTATGTACTTATCGGGCTTAATTTGGTTGCGTAACTTTAAATCTTTAAATTCTTTAAAAGATATAAAAGAAAAGCTAATAATTTTAGTAGCGATGCCGAAAACGAGACCCATTTTCTGAAACTAACACTCAGGCCTCGCTGGCTCGTTACGGGGATATGGGATTTGATTGGTTAATTTTTATCGTGATACAACAGTACATTGAAAAAGAATTGAAAACGAGCCAGCAGAAGCCTTAGCTAGCTGAGGCAATAATTATTAAAAATTTCCATAAAATTTAATTGCGGTATAAAGTTAAAAAAAATATTTAAACTTTTAATACCCGGATAAATATAGCTAAACATATTAATTATAAATAAAATATCGTAATTATTATATAAAATAATAATAAACGGGTAATAAAAACAATTAATAAAAGTTTTATATTTTTCTTCTTTGTAATTAGTTATATTAATTATTTTCGTTTTTTTTTAAAAAAAAAATTGTTTTTAATATATTATTATCGTTTATAAGCGCATAAATTTCTAATCGGTTACTAAATATTTATACCTTAATATATATTTTAATATATTTTAAGGTTTTAAGTTATTATTTTTTTAATAATTCGATATCAATAACGTTTAAAATATGCGACACAAATTTATTAAGTTAATCGTTAAATAATTCTATTCAATTATTTTTTATAAAGGAGTTAATTTTAATTTTTATTTTTATTTTTATATAAATTATTTTGAATTTATTAAAAAGAATACCTTATTATTTCATTATTTAAATTCTTTTCAAACAATAAATATTTAAATAAATAATTTTAATAAATAAAGACGCATTAATTTGATATGGTATAAACTTTAAATTTTTTTAAATATATTTATATATTATATAAAATTATATAATAATATTAAACTATTTACATTTAAATTTTTTTTTGTTTTGTTTTCATGGTTTTAATTTATGAATTTAATAAATTTACGAACTTTAATTATATTTTTAACTTTTTTATTTAAAATCCGAATCCTTTATATTGTTAGATCTCTTTCAAAATATTAAAATTTTAAGTTATAATTGTTTATATTAATAAACCTATTTCGATCGATAAAAGTATTTTTTATTTGTATATTAATTCATAAAAGTTAAAACCGTAACTTTTTAACATAATATTATCAGCGAAAATTCTTTTCGGTAAAAGTTTAATTTATTTCTTACCGGTATAATTTATCGTTCTTTTTAAACTTTTAATAATCAGAATATATCTTTTTTTAATTAAGCTTTATTATTAGGTTATCTTTATAATTTTAACCCTTTTTGGAATATTAAACATATTGTAAATTTTGATTATTTCGCCTTTATTTTTAAAGACTTTATTGATTTAATTTTAATCGGAATATTATATCGATAAAAGGTATATTTATTTAAACACCTTTTAATCCTTATTAACGTAACGGAATATAAAGCTTTAATTTTTAAATAATCTGATAATTCGTATTTAATTTCATCCGTAACCTTGTAACCGTTATTATTAGGTATAAATTGAACGTTAAATATTTGAATAATAATTATGTTAATAAGTTACGAAAAGCCGTAACCTTATTCGAATTATCGATCGGCCGCTTTTGGCATTTTATATACGTAAATACTATCTTTTAAAGATGTTTAAATATTTCGTAATAATAATATTAAGTTATTATATAACGTACTATATAAACTTGCGGCCTCAACAAGATTAGGGCCCGTTTTTGGCATTTTACGATAACAAACTTTAATTAATTCATTATAATATATTAAATCCATTTAAATTAATCAGACTTTTTTTCGTTAAACGTATATATAACTTTTTTATAAATACGCATATTATGGTTGGGTTGCCGTAAACGCCATACTTCTGTTCCTTCCTTTTAATCTTTTTATAACGATTATTTTTAATTATTATTACCTACACTTTTTTACCATTCTTTTTCTTCCGCAAAAAACTTTTATTCTTTTTATATAATAAGTATTTCTTCTTTTTTAAAAACCGTTATTTTTAATTTTCCGGCGTTTATTAAAAACGTAGTTAATTTTATATAATTAAACGTTATTTTTTTCTAAGAAAAAACGAGTTTATAGAAGAATAATAAATTCTATTTCATTATAAAATTAACCGATTTAATTATTCTTATCGGCAAATCTTTCTAATAACTTTTAATTTATTGTTATAAATAACGTTATTATTTTATTATTTTTTAAATATTTTTAAACGTTTTTGCAAGTAAAAAATGATGAAAACCGCCGGAAATAAATAAAACAACGATCGGTATAAATATAGCTAAAAAGATTTATAATTAAAACAATAGTATTAAAATTAAATAAAATAAATCCAAATTTACAAATCCGGACTTAATATTATCGAACGTTATAACAACTTTAAACGCGTTATACAAACCGAAAAAAATTTCTTCTTTTATAATATAAATATAATAACGTCGAATTAAATTTTCGATATAAAGCGTATAAGCGTACTTTAATATGTAAAAATAAAATAGGTCGAAAAGTTAAAATCGAAAAAGAATACGCAGGTATATAAAGCCTAATAATAGTATTATTCGCGTAATATTTTTCATATTTTATCGAATAAAAACTTTCGTAACCGTCGAAGATGAAACAAAGTTTCGATCTTTTTATATGTATTTATATATACTTATCGGAATATTAAATTTATTTTAAATTTAATTCGTTCGTTATTTAATTATTATAACATCTACCAAACATTTAAACGACTAATAATAACTACTTTCAGTAATAAAAATTGAAATCTTTATTTTATTTAAAATAATAAATAATAATAAGGCTTAATTTTATAAATTAATAATTTATATAATTATGACTTATTTTTAATTCTTTAATTAAGTTATTATTATATCCGATATTATAAAAAGCTCTGTTAAAAAGTCCATTTCGTTTAAATTATAAATATTTTTTATAATATTATATTTTATAATTATAATCCGAGTAAACTTAAATTATTAAAATGGAGCAGGGTGCAGGGTCGGACACATAGCCTGATTAATCGGTTAGTTAACACCCACTATATATTTCTAGCGGTTCTTTTCGCCGGGCGCAACCCTAAAAACATTCATTACTCATCATTTACAGCTTTGCTTTTGGAACTGGTCTTAACACCAGAATACAATTACGTTGTCTTTATTAACTCTTAAACCCTGGGCTCACTCGTAATACGCTTTTTAATTATGCACTAATCAAGACCGAATCTTCCCGTCCTAATTTATCTGGCTACCAAGAAAAGGAAACTGGCTTTAGTTAACTGCCGAAATAACTTTTAATTTCCGATTATAAAATAAAAGGGATAAGGTCCTAATTAAAAGCACGATTACGATTACAATTAAGATTACGGTTATGCAGACCTAACAGTAACTTACGGTAAACGACCGATAATTACGATAATAACGTAACTCCTTTCCGATTAATAAAAAAATTATTAAAGTATTTAAGTACGATACCTTAAAAATAAAGCTTTATTTAAAAAACGACAAAAACGTATAAGCGTAAACGGTAACCAGTATCAGAACTTAGTTTAATTAACTAAATTTTAAACCGATTACGGAATTAAGGAAACGATATATATGATATAAAAAGAATTACGTAAGAAAATAAAAAAATAAATTTAATAAATAAAAGTTAATAAATTAAGTTTACATCATTAATAACGTAAATATTTAAATTTTAATTAATTAAAATAAAATAAAATAACGATATAATTATTAATATAAACCGGATTACGAATATAAGCAGAAAAAAAAACACGGTTATAAAGTTATTTATGTTACGTACGAAAAAATATTATCGAATAAAAAATACTATTTTTGAATATAATATTAAAATTTTAAAAAAGAATTATAAAATATATTTTAAACATTTAAGACGTTAATTAAATAATATCTTATTTAATTATTATTAAATAATATTGTTTGAAATTTACTTTTTTTATTTAGCTTAAATATTAAGGTATTTAAATTAATAATAAGAGTATTAATAAGTCAAATAAAAAAATATAGTTTAATATAAACTAATATTAAATTATTAATTAAAATAAAATTATCTAAACGGATAATAAAAAAAGGAAATTATTTACCTTATATCTAAACGTATTTTTAATAAAATAATATTTTAAAACCCGAATAATTTTGAAACCTAAAGTTTCAATTAATTTAAAATAAACTTTAATAAATTTTTTAAAAATTCATTTAAATCTTTTAAAATTATCACTTGAATCGAAAAAGAATATAATTTATTATTATTATTAAAATTCTTCATCTTTAAAAAACACAAAAATCTTAATTTAAATATAATTATTTAATATTAATTAATAAATACTTTTTACGAAAATAAATTTAATAAAATTAAATTTTAAAATAATTCGACTAAATTTTTAAAACTTATTAAGAATTTAAATATATACATAATTTTGAAAATTATTATTAAAATACCGAAAAAACCAAATATTTTATAAAGGTACGAATTTTTGAAATTATTTATAAAATTTATAATATTTATTCCGAACATTATATTTTTTCAATAAATTAATTAATTCGAATACGGTTTTTCTATATTTATTATAAATAGATTTTTATTTTTTTATAATCTCTTTAAATCCGGTAACGTATCCAGATCTTTATTTTTTAAATACCGGAGTTACCGATTAAATTAAAAATTTTATTAAATTATATAAAAAATATATATTTATAAAATTTAAATTATTTATCGAATTATTATTTTAAATCAACAATATTAACATAAGAAATTAAGTTAAAGTACTTATTAATAAAGTAATTAAATAAAATAATATAATTAAACTCGTTTTAAATATTTTTGAATGATAAAATTTAAAATAAATTCGAATTATTAAAAATTAATTAAGATTTTTAATTAAGTAAGTTTAATAAAATAACTGTAATTATGTTTATAATTATTTTTAAACTATGCCGTTAAAATAAAGAACGTTTTAAAAAATTAAATAAAAATATTTAATTAATAAAAATAAGTTTTTTAAAAGTTTATTAAGAAGGTTAGTAACCGATTATTTTAAAAATATTATTAAAACTTTTTTTATATAGTTTAAAAATTTATATCTAATAACTTATAATAATACTTTTATATTAATGAAAAGCTGGGTTATAAATAAGATTATATTTTTTAAATATAAAAGATATAAACGACAATAAAAAAACGTCTGTTTTGATATCGATTAAGAAAATAAAGATTGGTTTTATTTAAGTTAATAATTTAAATATAACGATAACAAAGTTTCTATTTACGATAATTATTATCGAGGTAAATTAACTAAATATCGCAAATTACGAACGTGTTATAAAATTTAAAAATATCCAAATATTTAAAAAAAAAAAAAATAATCGAAATATTATTTATATTTTATAATACTAAGTTTTGTTAGGATAAGAAATACCTTAAGCTTATAATTATGAAGCTAAATTATCGATTAATATAATAAACTTTGTATGTAATAATTTTGGTCGTAATTTTTACCGGGGCCGAAATAATTACCGTAATCGAAAAGGTTATCGAGGTAAATATTAAGGGCGTAGCGGATAATTTGGCATCTTTAAGTTTGTTATTTATACATTTTATCGTTATTTTGGATATGATATATATAAATATAATTTATTTATAAACATAAAAAATACGAAATTAACTTTACTTAATAATAGTAAATATATAATTTTTCTTAAAATTTTTAAACGATTGGGTTACGTTAAATATAATATAATTTTTTTAAATTTTGAAAAACTAAGTTATTAATTAACGGATTTTAATTTTGAAACAGAATTCAAAAAAAATATATAATTTTTTAAGCTTTTCCGGTCGATTTAAGAAAAACCTGGGATATTTTAATCGTCGAGACGAGATTTACCGAGGCGAAAAAAACCGGTTATTTAGTCCCGATTAAAGTATAATTTAATTTATTTTTATTAAATTTCCGAAATTTATAACGTTTTTAAAATTAAACCGATAAAAACGTAATATTAATTAAAGTTATATAACCGAAATTAATATATTATATTTCGTTAAAAATAACGGAAAGTTGTTTTATTAAAAGGTGTTTTTACGTAATTAATTATAAAGCGACTTTATCGGAAATAAAAGTATTTAATATTTAAAAAGATCCGTACTTTAAGGGTTAACGATTTTAATTAGCCGGCTATATTTATTAACGTTATAATAGTTAAACGCGCCGGTAAAAACGAAAAAAAGTTCGGAATTGGAAAAACAAGTAAAATTAATAATAATAAATTAATATATAAAAAATATTAATTTTAAAATATAAAAGCCTATACTGAAATTAGTAACGTTAATTAAAAAAATAATATTATTTAAAGTGATAATATTTTTAATTATAAAAGTTTAATTAATAAAAATCTTATTAAGATTTAAAAAAGGAAAATTCGAAAAAGAATTTAAAAAAAAATCGCAATTATTTGATTTAAATTAATCGAAATTTATCCATATTTTGGTAAAGCTTTTAAAAACTTTATAGCTATTAAAACTTTAAAGGCGCTAATTATAAAAACAAAAAAACGATTAAAATAATTAAACCCGAAATATAAAAATCTAATTTTTTAAAAATAAAAAAAAACCTTTTAAAATCTGGATATTAAACATAAAATATAAAGCTAAAAATTAAGAAAAAGTTAAAGTTTTATTAATTTAATAATATTATTCAATTAAATACATTAATTCGTTATTTAAATTCATAATTAAAGTGAGTTACAAAAGCGGTAAAAATTTAATTGATAAAGTTATCGATACCGGAATTACATATAACGTTATCGTTTTATTATACGTTAAGCGATACGAATTAAAAATATAATAAATACGTATTTTTTGATAAATTTTAACTTTTAAAAAAACATTTCGTTTAAAAATATAATTAAGGCTTTTATTTAGTTAACCGGTTAATTATTAAGTATTCCTTTATTTGTCGTTAAGAACCATTACGTTACGTAACCGTTAATATTAGGATTTAATTTTATAATAAAATTAAAAATAATTTTAAATATAAACTTTAAAATAATAAAACAAATTTTAAAATTTGGCCCGATAAAAATTATTAATTTTTTAATCCTAGTTAAAAAAGTTACCCGTAATATTCGCGTTAATAAAAAGTTGAAAAAAAAACAGCCGGTAAAATTATAAGGCGTTTTATTAACGAATGCAAATTTATAAACGAAAATACGGACAAATATGTTATAAGTCCTTACGTTTTTTTCATTGATAATATATATATTAATTAAAATTTTATAATAATTTTAGAAGTTATAAGTAATAAACTGGGATTCGGAAGTATTATTTTTTAAGCCAATTTAATAAAAAGGAATTTATATACGTCTTATACGGAATTTTAAAAAAATAATATGTAATAAAATTAATATTAAATAGAACGTATAAATTAATATAATATATTAACCGAAATAAAAGAAAATAACCCTAGGCGATAATAGGTTATTAAACGGATTAATATTAACCGGAAACCCGAATTAAAAAGTTAAGGAGTTTAAAAAGGTTTATAAAGTTATTAATTAAAATATAATAAAAACTGGATAAATTCGGTATATTATTAATTACCTTATTTTTAAGGTTTATTACTATATTACGAAATACTCGATTTATTAAAAAAAGGTTAAGTTTGGTTTTAATTAATTTGGCCCTAAGTTTAATTATAACAAAAAAACCTTATTTAAAAAAATGCTTTTTTATATAAAGGTTACCTTAATTTAAGATTAGCGAAATTATGGCAAATTAAATTAAATATCGTTTTAAATTATAAGATTTAGATAGTTTTTTATAAACTATGATAAATTAAATGTATATTAGAATCGGTTAATTTTAAAAATAAATTAATTAATATATTACGAATACATATTTAGTAAACAATATTCCCATAGCTTTTGTGACGGCAGCCACCAGGATCAAACTGTGAGGCTGGCAACCGTTACATGGGGTTGACAGCTGCCACATAAACTAGCCACCTGCCACATAGAGAGTGGGGACATTTGTAGATTCTTACGCATTTTACGATTTTGCCTTTCCTTTTTTTTTAAACTTAAAATCTTTGTTCATAACGTTAATAAACTAATTATTATAGTATATTTTGTTAGCCGTAATATTATTTTAAGTTTATTTCTTTTTTCGTTAATTTAACGATTAATAAATAAAGTATTATATCTTTTACGTTAATACGTAACGACGAAAAATAACGCGTTTTAGATTAAACTTAAAATTAAGACTGAAATTAATTAATATTAAGATTAAATATTTGTTAAAAAAGATTATTTATTAATTAATTAACGTTTAAAGTAACTTAGATTAATTAAAGGTAGAATTAAGAATGTAAAAAAAAAATTACCTTACCAAAACCCAGACCAAAGTATAAAAAACGATAAGTATTTTAAAAAAACAGCAAAAGATAATATGCCGCAAAACGAAACCGAATCCGTAATAATAAAAGGTTTATTAAACCAAAACCAAGACCATAATTATTCAGAAACCGATCCCGATAGGCAGTTAATTGATAAGATGGTTAACGATAATTAAAATGTTTAGGAAGAACTTTAAAAACTTTATAACGAAATCGTTCGCTTTTAGGCCAAATAAAGCCATTATTCCCCTATTCCTTCCGATAATGCCGACCGCCTTCGCCGAGAAAACATAATTAATAATGCTTTCGATAATATTAATACGTTTCGTTCTATTAACATAATAATATAACCCGTTTTCTGTAAGTTTATAAAAAATAATGGCACGAAGTTTAATTATAACCAAAAAAAAAGAACTTACGTTAATAACCCAACCAAATCTAACGGTAATAAAATTAAATTTAACGTTTAAGTCCGTAAAATTATAAATAAATTCGAAATAAATAAACCGATTTTTTGGAACAAAAAGATTTATATAATTTATTTAATAAACTTTTTAAAAGAAAAGGTTAAATAAGTAATTAAAATTTGTTATTAATTAATTGTATAACCTTTTTTTTACGTAACCGAAATAATTTAGGTATTAAAATTATCGTATTATAACCCGAATTAAGCTTTTGCTATTAAAAATTTTCTTTCGTATTTTCGCCTTTAAATCTGGCAAAAATTAAGATATTTACGATTTTATTTTTAAGTTTAATATTTTCGTTTAAAAGGCCAAAATTGCCGAAAATAAATAAAAGCAAGTTTTATAGGAACATATTTTTTTTAATTTTAACTTACGCCTTTTTAAAAATAATTACAATTTTAACGTTATTTACGAAAAGTTTTATAATTACGTCGTTATAACCGTTTATAATAATTAATTTGCTTATAAAAAACGTTAGCAAAAACGTAAATCCCGATTATATAATTTAGGTAATAATAAACCAAAAAATAAAAATAGAAAACCCCGTTCGAATAATAATTCCGGCAAATCGAAATTTTCGGGTAATACCGGCAAACCTTTATTAAAAGCCGAAAAAAAGGTTTATTAAAAAGCTGGTACGTATTTTAATTATAGCAAAACGGGATATAAGGCTAACGATTACCTTAATAAAAAAAGGTCGTTACGGTAAAAATAATAAATAATTCGTTTAATTTTAACAAATTAAAAAAAAATTAAAACCGTCGGAAAACCTTTCGATATTTTTCTTATATTAGTAATAACGGAAATAAATAATCCAAAAAAATGTAAAGTTTTTTTTTAAAATTACGTAAATTTAAGTAAATAAAATTAGTTTATATATTATTATTTTTTATAATATTGGAACATAAACCCGATTTTTCGTTAAACTTTTTTTTATTAAATAAATAAAAAAATGATTATAAGTTTGTATTATCCGGTTAAAAAAATTAGTTTAATTAGAAAATTACCAGAAAAAACTTGCCGGCCAAATAAAAGCCTAAATAATTATAATATTTAAAATTAACGGATAGCGTTTTTCCGATTAGGTTTTTTAATTTATAAATATTGGATATAATATTTTTATCGGTTTTAATTACATAAAAAAATATAATTTATATTAAATTACAAAAATAAAAATATTATTTGGCCCGACGACCTTCTAATTTTGGCCAAGTTCTTACCGGCGATTTAATTTTTAGGCCGATATTTATTAAACGAATACGTTAACCTTGAAGTTTAAAAAGATATTTATTACCGTAACCGCGTTATAAAAAAGGCCGATAAATAATACCAAATTTTTCGATATTTATAAAAAAAATCTGAAAACTATTTTATTTTGATACCCGTACTTATTATTCCGTTAAATATAATAAATAAGAAAAATATACTAAACGTATATAATATTAAACCAATTATTTTCTTTATAAGAATTATTAAAAATAACGTAATTATAGTTTCGTTAGCGAATAAATTAAAAATTAACTCCCGTACGGAACGATAAAATAAATTTCCGTTATTTTAAAATTTTTTTTTTTTAAAAATAAAAATTTAAACGTTATAACGGTAACCGCTTTATAAAAGTAAAAAACATATAACAGTTAAAAAATCCCCTTTTCCGATAATAAAAATCCGAAATACGTAAAACGAATCCGGGAATTCCTATTAAAATCTTTCGTTTACTTAAAAGGATTTTTTTCGAAAAAAAAAAGTTAATATTTTCCTAAATTTCCGACCCGGCCATAATATAATTCTGGAATTCGATCGGCCGATACCCACTTTGGGACCCTTAATTTACCGGTCGCCTATTTAATATTTTTTATTGAAAAAAATAATAAATAAATTATGAAAAATATATTTTATTAAATTATATATACGAAAAAATGCCGCCTTAATTTTGTTTGCCCCAAAACTATATTTATCGGAACACCGGTTTTATATCGATTACCGTTAAAAAAACCAATATTTAAAAAATTATTGAATTTTAACCTTTTTATTTAACGGTATCATATTTAATTATCGAAACGTTAAACGTTTTATTAAAATTAATATTATTTAAACGTTTTATAAATTTCGTATCTTTATTAAATCGGAATATTTAATAATATTTAAAATCTGTTAAAAAACGTTTTAATAAAAAATTTTTTTTATTTAAATTTAAAATAAGTTTTATTTAATGATAATTATTTATTAATATTTAATTATATAAATTTTTTAATTATTATATAAACGCGTATACCGATAACGTATTAATTTATTTTAATTTTAAAAGAAATTATTAAACATATTACGAAAAAGTTATTTATTAATTATAAATAATTAAGTTTTAAAAAAATATTAAAAAATTCCGGTTTAACGTTAAAAAAGTAAATTATTTTAATATCGTTATAAAAATAAGCGTAAATATTTTTATTAACTTAATCAAAATTAAGATAATTTAAAAATAAAAATTCGAAAACCTTAATAACCGTATCGTAATCCGTTTATTTACAAAATTTTATAATTATATATAAATACTTTGTTATTATAAAAACGGTATAACCGAATTATTAAATCCTTTATATAAAAAAGATATTCTTTTTATAATAAAATTTGAATAAAAAAACTTTCGAAAAAATAAAACGGTTCGTTTATAAAATCTTAAATTTGGCCTTTTTTCGATTTGGCCGACCGATTAAAATAAAGATAAATATATTCCGTAACGTAATTAAAGGTATTATTTAATAATAATAAAGAGATAACTAATAAAAATCCATAAAATATTTTTCGAAAATTATAATTTTAATAAAAAAAACGTATTTTATTTAAAATCGAAAACTATTTATTATAATTTAAACTTTTAAACATTATTATTTTAAATTTTAAAAATAAAAGTTTTTTATTATTACCAATTATTAAACTTTATTACGTTTTATAAATAAACGCGTTTTTTTTACGTATTAAATCCAATAAACCGAATTTTTTTTTTATTTCGATATTAGTTTTTAATATTAACCTGGTAAAAAAAATATCGCCGCAAACACTTTATTACAAAAAATGGTAAATTTATTGATAATTAAAACCTAAAAAAAAGAAAAAAAAAATTATGTTTTAATTCCGTTAAAACGATTTTTTATTATTATTATTAACAATATATTAATTAAGATATAAAGCGAAAATATTCCGTAAGGAATTAACTTAAGCGATTTTATCAGTTATAAAAATAAAATTTAAAATTTAAATAAAAAAGATAATAAATTAATAATATCCGAAAAAATAATTAACGACTGTATTTCTTTTCGTATTACATTTATTTACAAAACTTACAAATTTAAAATATTTAGTAAATTTTAATTAAAATAAAATAATCAAAATATTAATATAAAGATATACTTAATTCTCGTTTAAGCAAGATATCCGATAGTATATTCGGAATTATTACGATTACCGTCGAAACAAAACGTTTCGAAATAAAACTTTAAAACTTTTTTATTTTTTTCTTATTCTGAATAATATTTAGAATTATTTTATTATTAACGGAAAAAATATATTAAAAAAGCGCTACGGTTATAATTATATATAAACGTTTACCGATAAATTTAATAAAATTATAATAAATTTATTAGGTAAAAAGATTAATACCGTCGAAATCCTGATTAATCGATATTATCGATATTTATATTATTTTTTAAACTGCTTATTATTTAAATTAACGATAACGTAAAATAATTTAATTTTTAATTTTTAATTAAATTAAATAAATTTACCGATTTAAAATATCGTTACGGAAATATTTTATATCCGTAAATTTAAAAGATTATTAAATTTACGAATTAGAAGCTAAATTAATATTTATATATTTATATTAATAAATATTAACAAAATTATAACGTATATATACCGGCATTAAATTTCGTATATAATTTCTTATAATATTTATCGATTAATATAATTCCGTTAAAGATTATATTAAATAAAAATATACGGAACTTGTTTTCGTTACATTTAAATATAATAAAAGTACCAACCGAATTAACGTAACGGGTATTAATAATTATTAAATAAATTTAAAATAATTAAACGTTTACGAAAAAAAAACGGCTTAAAAACGTAAAAACGTTAAAAAATATAAGTTAATAAAAAACGTCGTTTAATCAATTTTAAACTCGGCGATAAAGTTTTTTTCCGTAAAAAAAATTTCGTAACGTAAATACCGATTATTCGTTTAGATTTATAATAAATGGAACTTTTTAAAATTATAAAAATATACGGATATAATTTCGTTTTCGATTTACTGCCTAATTATAAAATAATTAATTTATTTTACGTTAATCGGTTACGTAAAGCTAATAATAACCCGTTATTTTAATAAACTTAAATATTACTATTATTTAAAAAAATTAACGGTAAATTAAAGTTTAAAATAAAATAAATCGAATAATTAAGATTTAATAAGCGTTATAAAAAATTATAATATTAAGTTAAATAAAAAGGTTACGATTTCGATAAAATATAATATTCCGTAATTAATTTTAAAAAGGTTCCGATTATGGTAAAACGGTTTTATATAAAATATTTTAAAATACTTAAATTACCGGTTTACTTATAAAAATAAATACGCGTAACGGTTGCCGATAAAATTAATAAAAATTATTTTAATAATAATAAGGCCGTAAATGTAGAAACCGGATTAATAAGTAAAAAACGGTATTTATAACTAATAAAGATTTACATATTTCTTTCGGTCGTTTATAAATTTCTGGAAAAAGGTAATGTAACGGCAGTTATTAGGATCAAACCGTAAGGCTGGTAACCGTTATATGGGGCTGACAGTTACTACATAAATTAGTTATCTGCCATACAGAGAATGGGGATATTTATAGATCTTTACGCATTTTGCGACTTTGCCTTTTCTTTCTTTTTTTCTTTAGTTTAGAATCTTTGTTTATAGCGCAAATAAACTAGCTACCATGCTATATCTCGCTGGCCGTAACAGTTTTATATCGTATATAAAAATATTTAATTTTTTATAAAAAAAACGGTAACTGGTAATTAATTAATTTTGCGATTAAATTAAACGTTATTATTTTACGAAATACCTTGATGCTAAAAAATTGTCCTAAGCTTTTCCCGAATTTTATTATATATTTGTTAATTATTTTGGTAAACCTTTTTTCCGGTTATGATTAGGTTATATTAATCTTTATTAATAAATATTTTATCATTTTTACGTTACGTTTAAATTTTTTTAAATACATTAATATATTTATAAAGTTTATTAATTTTATAACTTAATTTTGCCGCGTAATAAGGAAAACATTTAACGGTTTAATGCTTAAAATTGCTTAGTTATTTATTATCGACGTCGATATTAAGGGTTTAAAAATAAGATATAATAATAAAAAAATCTTTTCCGAAATTCGGTAATTTATATACAAATATATCGTTAATATAAATAAAACTTTAATAATACCAGAAGATAACCGTTATAATGGAATTCTTTTTGTGGAATAAATAAACGGTAACCGGATATAATTAACGTAAAAAAAATTGTGGAAATTTTATTATATAAAAACGTTTTAAAGGTTAAAGCTTTTTTGGATATTATTATTTATTACCGGATTTTTGTTATGTATTTCGTTATTAAAATTTAACTTTTTATACGTTTATTTTAAAAAAATTAACTTTTTATTTAAAAATTTAATTAAAACTATATTTAAAAAGATATAATAAAAGCGATTAATATTATTTCGATCTTAATTATTTTGGACAATAATTTTATTATAAGCAAAATTATTATCAGGACGGACGTAAATAAAAACAGTTTTAAAGGTATTTTAAGTTAATTAATTAATAGTATCGAATATTTTATACGTTTTAAAAATGATATTTGGAAAAGCGTTAAGTTAAATTAGGATATTAACAAGTTAAAATATTAAATTATTTTTAAGCTTTTAAAAAGATTCCGAAATTATATTTACGGAATCCGATTTATGTTAAAAACCGATATTAAGGTATTAATAGTTTAGATTAATAATTTTATAAATGTTTTGCTTTAAGTTTTGTCTATTTATTAAGTTATTTAAATAAAAATATTTTATTTTAAAATTATATATATTTTTAATAAGAAGAATTTAACGGCCAAAAATTTATTTCGAAAGCCGTTTAAAGGGTTTAATGCGTTAAATAATTAATTAATAAAAAAGTTAATAATTTTATTAATATTTAATTCAACGTTATTGGATTTAATTTTGTTTTAATTAATATAACTTTAACTTTGATTAAAATAGATAAATAAGGATTTTTTTATTAAAAATCTGTTTAAAAAGTTATAGAAATACGTTAGGTTTTTTACGATATTAAACTTTTTTAATTAATTGCGTAAAGTTTTTTTTAAAAAAAAGTCGTTTTTCAAATTGAAATATAAAATTATTTTATCTCAGATAATATTTTATAACGTAAGACGGATAAGCGATATAATAGCCGTAAAGTTATTAATATTAAACGAAAGCGATTTACGGTAATTAAATAATGTTATAAAAATTATGGTTATAAAAAACGAAATTTGATTTATTATTATAAAGCAACGTTTTATTATTAATAAGGAATATTTGGTTATGTTCCGAAGATAATACGGGCGTATATAAAATGCCAGAAGGTAATTAATTAACGGTTCGAAAATATTTATAGTTTGTCGGAACTTATTAATATAATTATTATTTAAATAATCGATATTTAATTTATGTTTAATGATAATAATTATAAAGTTCTAATCGAAATAAGGTACGAATTATTTAATTATTTGGAAATTAACGTTTTACGTTATGTTACGTTAATAATAATTAAAAATTCTTTAAATAAGTATATTTTTTACCGATATAATATTTTAATTAAAATTAAAATAAATAAAGGTTTCGAAAATAAAGGCGCAGTAATTAAAATTTATAATATATTTAGGATTTAAAGAAAGATTGAAATTATATATATTGTTTAGTAATAAGGTTTAATTAAAAAAGGGTACGTTTTGATTATTAAAGGTCTAATAAAAATGACGAATGGTACCGGTAAAAAAAGGATTAAGCTTTTGCTTAAAATTGTTTTCGCCGATAATATTATTATAAAAAGTTACGGCTTAAGTTTATTTAAACTGTTATACGAATAAAAAGCGCTTTTATTAATTAAAATAATTTTGCCGATATAGAGAATTATAATATAAGATTTTAATATTCCGAAAAAAGATTTAATTATTTAAAGGATTAGGTTTTTAAAAAAGAAAGTTAAGAATGTAATTAAGGTTATTAAAGTTATTATTAATTAATGTCGTAAAGTTATAAAATTTGTAAATTAAAAAAATAAAAATAAGATAAAAACTATACTTTTAAAAATAAACTATTTAATATTATTATAAAATATGTTTCGATATATAAACATGTTTAAAAATATAAAATTTAAATAATGTTAAATTAATTCGTATTTTACTAATAATGTTATTAATTTCAGTATTTGTTGCTTAAAAAATTAATAAAACGAAATTATAAAAAAATATTTTATTAATAAATTAAAATATTTTGTAAAAAACGAAAAGGAGTATTAAAAACCGATTAATTTAACGATAAAACGTTAAAGATTTTAAATATTATTAGTGTTAAATTATTAAAAGATTAATAACTTAAGATTTTAAAACTTATAAAAATAAATATTAAAATATAAATATTTAATGGTTAATTTAAAGGTTACGTAATAATAGATAATAATGATATATTAAAAATAAACGGATTAAAAAAGCGGAATAAAATTAACGTAATTAATTTCGAAAAATTAAAACATAAAATTTATATTACGTTTTATTTTATTTTGCTTATTATTATTTTATACGATATTTATTATACCTTATTTATAATTGATATTTTTAATTATATTTATCCGGTATTAAGAATTTAAAATATGTTTTTTAATCTTTTTTTAAAATTGATTTTTATCGAATGTTTTTATAATTAAACAGGTATTGTTATAAATTTTTTTTTTTAATTTGAAATAACCGTTTGTAATTTTGTTTTAAAGTTTTTAAACCGATTATTCCGGAAAGTATAATTATAATATTTATTAAATTGAACGGAAGTATTATAAAAAACTTTATAAAATTCCGGAATCGATTAGTATTTAAAAAATTAGTATATATTATATTAATTAGGTTACTTTAATATTTAGTATCGTTATTTATATAATTCGTACAAAATTATATTAAATATTTTAAAGATTTAAACAAATAAGTTAATAATATATTAAAAACTTTTAAGAAGTAAAAATATAAAAAAATCCGTAAATTTAGCCCGAAATATTTTAATGTATATAGGATAAAATAATACTTTTTTACATTTATTTTAAAATATAATAATTATATTAAATTAAATATTTATAATTATTTAAAAGTTTTCGCTTTCGATTTGTTATCGTATATACCGACCGGTAACTAAACCGCCGACTAAATTAATAAATATAACTTTAAATATTTTATATTAATTAATAAAAATTAGTTAAAAATATTATAAAAAATAGAAAATTTTTACTTTAATATATTTAAACGTTGTGTAATATATAGTATTTTAATCCTTTTAAAATTAACCTAGTTTTCGTTAACGCCTGATTAAAAAATTAAAAACGTATAATATTTTAATACTTAAAAATAATTTAAAAAATTAATTAATAATATACGGATTTATTTAAATAATTTAAGTTATTGATAAAGTTTTTAAATAATATTAAAATGTTAAAATATTGTAAAAAATAAAAGTATAATTAATATTAATCGGTAATTACCGGTTATATATTTAATAATATTTAAAACTAAATTAAGTATTAAACTTTTTATTATTTCGATTAATAATAATATATATTAAACAGGTTAAAGTTTAAAAAGTTATAAATTATTTATAACCGGTATTTTAAATACTAAAGTATTGTAATTAAATATTATATTACGGAATTTATATTGGAAAAAAGGAAATGGTTCGTATATAAATGCCCGGTAATATATTAAATTTTAAGCTTTACGGATAATATTAAAATTATATGAAAATTTAATATTTTAATTAATAGTTAAAGCTTTATCGGTATAATAAGTTATAGGTTTAAAAAACATGGTCGTATTTAATATAACTAAAACCTTATAACGTTAAGCAAAAATATATTCGAACTTACGTATGTTTTGTTTAACGATGCAGTTAACAAATTCAACATTACCAAAACCTGATAATTTATTACCTGGTCCGGATTATTTTTTAATAGAGAGCTTTCTTATAAGGTTAATATTTTTACGTAGGTTTGCATTTTTACGAAAGCCCTAGGTATTATATAAATTTGATAACTTGTAGGAACTTATAATAGTCTTAATTAGAACGACGGAAATAATTTAGATATGTATTAGGTCTTAAAAATAAATATGGTCGGAAAAGAAAGTTAGAATAATTTGTCAAAAAAAAAGTTATAAAAAAATATAGGTGCAGAAATAACTGCATAACTAATCAAAGAAACGTACCGACGACCATTTTCCTTTTTATATAATATTGGATAAAATTATTAGGAATTTTTTCGGTGTATACATTTTTTATGGCAAAATTTAATGCATTAACCTTATATATACCTAATTAGTTGCCCGTATAATTCGGTATTACTTTTTAACAAATTCTTGTACTTATATAACTTAATATTTATAACTTATTTACATTTTTATATATTTATATCTCTATATATCTATATATTATATATTACCTTTTTATTATTAATATTATTGCTTTTAATTAGTATGAATTATTTTAATCGTATCCGTATATCTTAATTAACCTAGCATTAATTATTATGTTTTCGTTTAAAAAACGTATTATGTAAAGTAAAAACGAAACATTTAAAAAGTTAAATATATTATATTTTGAAGATTTTAATTACTTTGTTAATATATTTATATAAAATTTCGATAATATAAACCGTATATTACGTAAGATACATAATTAAAATTATAACCTTTATTTTTCTATAATATTACCACCGGAGCTTTACTTTAATCGGTTTATTTTTATTATTTTATTTAATAAAAGCGGTAACCGTTTGTAACGAAAAGTTACTTTATTTTTTTTATAATCCGATAAATTTTAAAGTAATGCGGTATCGGCCGGATTATAATAAACCTTAATAATTATGCAAAATAAAAAGTACTTACGATTATAATATATTTTAATAATTTTTTAAATAATTATTATAAATATTTTCTTCGAAATAATAGCCGTTATTCCAGAAGCTGGAAAGATAATTAATAAAGGTTAAATTTTTTTTTTCCCTAATAAAATAAAGAAAACGGTTTAAGCTTATAATCTTAAATACGTTTAATTTATTACCTAAGTTTAAATATTAGTTAGTAATAAAAAAAGGTTATTAAGTTAATACGTTATATATCCGATTAAAAGAAATTATTATATTTTTAATATTTACTTATTTAAAAAACGTATCAAGTTATTTTTGTAAAAATATCGAAAAGCTTGAAAGAATCTTACTTTCGGTAACCTGTTTATACGTATAACGATTATTAATATATCGTTTTAAAAAATACTTTAAATTTGGAAATTATAAGTGACCTACATATTTTACTTTATTATTTAGTACCTAAGTTAATAGAATAAGTTTATATTATTTAAAAAAATTATTATGCAAAATAATCCGAAAAAATTGATCAAAAGGTATTTTAAATTTAAATTAAAGAAGGACGATATTTTAATGCCCGTAAGATTATGGTTTAGCAAATTTTTGTTCCCGTTTAGTAACGATAGTAAGAAATTTAATATTAGTAAAACTTTAAGTTTTAAAAGTAATTAATAATTAAGCTTAATTTTTTTTTTGATTAAGGAAATAAAAACCTTAAGGAATTAATTTTATAAGTTACCGTAATTTCGATACTTTTTCTATAACTTATTTGTCCTAAAAACATATTACCGATATAACCCTTTGAGCCTATTTCCGAGCCGAAATATAAATTTCGACCGGCCGTAAGTAATTAACAAGCATAAGTAATAATAGAGAACCGTTATAATATACCGTATAAATAGGTGGAATATACTTATAAAATAATAGCATAAGGATCGAAACTATATTTCTTTTAAAGTCAACCTAATTAGCCTAAATATAAGGTTTCGATCGTTAAGCAAAAAAAATAAAAAATAAAATAAATCATACAAAAAGAAAAAGAAAATCAAATAACGTAAGGATTCAGTTAAATATAAAGGATAAAATTCCAAATTAAAAAAGTTAGAAAATAAACTGCATAAACAGTAATTAAATTAATTAATAAGTTTTATATATATTTTATAAAGTTGGAAGTTAATTATATTAGGTTTTTATTTAATTATTTTTTAAAATAAATTAAAAATACATTTATTTTAAAAAGAAGCGTTAAAATGGAACAGGGTATAAGGTCGCACATATAGCCTCATTAATCGATTAGTCAGTACCTATTATGTATTTTTGACGGTTCTTTTCGCCGGGCGCAACCCCGGAAACATTCATTACTTATTATTCAGCTTTGCTTTTGGAACTTGTCTCAACACCAGAATATAGTTGCGTTAACTTTATTATCTCTTAAACCCTGGGCTCACTCGGAATACGCTCTTCGATTATGCACTGATCAGGACCGAATCTCCCCATCCCAATTTATTATTAACGAAATATTTTTAAGTTTTCGGTGCTATCTTTTCATCAATAATTTTTCGATTTAAATATGTTTTAAATTCTTTTGCCGTTTAATAAAGTTCGACGGCTAATTAATTTTAATGTATACCGGAACGTATTAAATTAATAATAAATTCGATATATTTTCAATATATTAAAACCGAACAAAAAATGGTTATATAGTTAGGTTAAAAATATTTTTAATAATAAAATACTTTTCGGTTAACGTTAAATTTTGTAAAAAGAAATAATATCAGCTCGGGCGTATTTGCTGTAATATCGAACTTTTAAAATCGTTTCGATAATATTATATATACAACTAAACATTTTAAAATTCAGTTTTAAAGTTTATTTTTTAATTTAAATAATTAAGTTCATTTTAAATTTTTATATAAAACGTTTTAAATGTTAATATTACGTAATAAATTAATAAAGATAAAGAAATAAAATATTAATAAAATGGTTCGCAAGTTTGTTTAAGCTGCAAGCTTTTTTAAAACGTTAAAGATAAATTAAACTTTATACTTTATAATTATAATCCTTATAAGATTATTTACTTACCGGAAGTCGTTTTCATTATATATTAATAACTTTATAACTACTATACCCCTTATTTGCTTTATGCCAAAAAATCTTATTTTTAAATAAAATATTTTAACGCCTCGAGTTTAAAAAAAATTCTATTAAAGCTTTACGTCATTAATTAAAAACAAATTAAAATTGTTAAAAATTTAAATTATTTTTGCAACTTTCGAAATCAATTTTTAATAAAAAAATTTATTTGTTTATTTTAATAAATATTAATAATATATTAATTAAAATAAAATTATACCGAATACCGTTCAACTAGATTTTAATAAAATGTCGGCAATTGGTGCTTTCAGGTGCTACCGGCTGGTGGGCTTTATTCAGGCTAGGCAGCAGAATGCTGCCTGGGACAGCCTTTGTCCACTGATGACCCTTTGTTACCCAATCGTGTATATAAGGGCGATTGCCTACGGACTAGATTTGACCTTTTCTAGAACTTAAAGAACCAACCTAAAGCAATTATACCAGATTCCTGCATTCGATTATTGTAATTGCTGATATAGTAACATTTTTGGTTAATTGGTAACCGTAGTACGTTATACGAAATAATTAATTATAGTTTAAGAGTTAAATTAATAAAGAAAACAAGAAATTTAAAAAAACGGTCGTTTAATTAACGATTTAGGAAAAAGTTAAATAATAATTAACGATAATAAAAAAACGTAAAATTTTTAGGGAATTTTTAACTGAATAAATTAATAATTTATTCGATAACGGTTTTATTTTTAAAGGACGAAAATATATAAACGATAAATTTTTTTTCTTATCCCGAACCTTTATATAATTAAAAGGTTCCTTAAAATAAAGAATTTTATAATAAAAAAAAGTAAGCGGAAAAATAAAAGGCATTTTTGATAAAAAATAATTCGTCGTTTTAATAATAAAGATTAAAAACAAATTTAAAGAAGTTTAAAATTTTAATTTAAAAATAATATACCGAAGTAAATTTAAATAAGTTTTATATATCCTTAGGTATTAATATAAATAAAATTAAATAAAACGTTACAGTACGGAAAAATAAATATTAATAAGTCAAAAATAAAGTTAAAATTATAAGGTTTTAAAATTAAAAAATTAACGAAATAATATTACGATTAAACGATATAATAATTAAATTTTTGGATATATTCGGAAATAAAATAACGCGGAGTTTTAAAAGTTTGAGTAATACGAATACGTAATTAAAGGCGTTATAGAACGCTTTACCTGAAAATAAGGCGAATGGTTTTAAGAAAGTACTTATTGTATTAGAAAGCAATATGGAAAAAATTAATCCTTTAAAAAAAGGCGAAAAAAAGTTTAAAAGGTAATTTATTAAAAAACCCGATTTTTCGAAAAAAAAAAAGTAAAAAGGTAAAATTATCGTTTAAGGAAAAGGGAATAATACGCGAAAACTTTAATAATTTAAATAACTTATTATTTTTATCTTTTTTTTAAGGTTATTTAAAAATTTACCGAAACGATAAAAAAGACATTATAATTTTTTTAATAACTTTTCCGGTTTTAGTTTTAATAATTTAAATAATTTTAACGAATTAGGTATCCGTTTAAAAAAACGGAAATGAAATTTAAAAAAATTTAATAACGATTCGAAGTTTCGTTAAAAACGTTTTATTTCTTTTTAAATAAGAAAAATTATTTATTAAGTTAAGTTAATTAAAAATTTTAAAATAACGTTTTTAATTTTATATTAAAGAAAATTAATTATAAAAACGGTACAAAATTAAAATAAATTAATTAATTACGTTTAATAAAAGTTTTTACCAAAACTTGTAAAAGGGCGTTTTTTAAGTTAATTATAAGTATTAAAAAAAATATTAAGGATTTTACGAAAGATTTATATAACGATAAGTAAAACCCGGCAAAGGTTTTTCTAAAAAAACTTTAGCAAAATTATATACGATAAAAAAGATTTTATATAATTTATTATTAAATTTTAAAAATTATTTCGAAAAGTAAAGGGTTATGGTATAAAGTTTAAAACCGAAAAGCATATTATAATATTTTTTATTGTTATAAAGGACCGCGTTAATAGCTGGTATAAAACGATATAATTAATGTTTAAATAAACGGATTATTTTTTTTTATAATTAATCGATAATTTTAATAACGAACGGTTTTATAATGTTTAAAGAGATAAGGGTAAAAAGAATTATAATAATTCCCGAAATAATAAGCCCGTATAGAACAAAAACGAAAAGTTATTTTGTTTTAATTGTAGCAAGTACGGACATTTAGCAAAGGATTACCTTAAGCCATAAAAAGAAAAGAACGGTAAAGGGAAGAAAAAAAAGTAAAGTTAACGTTAAAGGAATAATAATAACTAAAGTAATAATTTTCGTAATATCCGCAGCGACGCCTGCGGCGGTGGAGTGGGTAAAAAGTAATTTATTTTTAAAAGTTTGGGAAATTTATACCGTTTTAGTGGAAAAATATTTAGTGCTTATATTAATAAATACTAGTTTTAAAACCTTATGCAGTAATACGATAAAATAATTTAGGAATTAGTTATAAGAATTAATATTATTAAAATTATAACGCTTAAATGTTTTAAAATAATAATTATAGTAATTAATTGTTTTAAAGCTTTAGTAATTAACTGCCTTAAAGCTTTAGTAATCGAAAGCCCTGAAACGACCGTTATAAATAACGTTAACGAAACGTTTTAAAAGGTAGTTATAATAGTTAAATACTTTAAAGTTATAGTAGTTAAAAGTTTTAAGGTAATTGTTATAAGTAATGTTATATTGTTGCATATTTATTTATTTATAGAGGATAATAAAAATAAATTATTTTAAGATTTAGGTATAAACGTTAATATTATAAATAATATTAAGAATTTCGAAAAAAATTTGGTTTTAAATATTAAAAATAAGGAAATCCATATTATAATAAATAGAAAACTTATTATCGTTATTACCGTTAAGATAATAAAGTAACCTTTAAAGAAGCTTCGTAAAAAGAATAACGAAATTATAATAAAGTATACGTTATATATTAACGATTTGTTTTTAAAAATATTTTTTGGAAAGATATATTATAAAAAAGGAAGTTACTTAAATAAGAATATTCTGGTAAACTTTAACGGGTTCCAATTAATAACAATTAACGTATTTCGGAAAGGTTTTTTTTATAACTTTATAAAAAACCGAAGCCTATTATTAAGGCCCCGGAGTCGATAAACGATAAAAATTATTAATAAGGGTACGTACTAGGGTAGGTACTTAATAAGGATAACGGTAACCTGAAAAAAGTGCTTATTAACGCTTTTAAGGATAAAAAAGTTCGTATAATGAACGAAGTAATAAAGAAAATTATCTTTTGGTACCGCCGTTTTTGCCACCTTAACATAAAACGACTAATTTAGACCATTAAAAGATTTACGGGGATAAACTTAAATTTTAACGAAATAAAAGCGCTGCCTTATATAACGTATAACGAAAGAAAATACGGAAGATTTTATTTATAAACTCATAGCGATAGGGGCAGTATATAAAAAAAATTATTTGATATAATATAAACTTAATTAAGCCCGTTAACATTAAAAATAACAGTTATTTCGGTTTTATTATAAATAACTTATTACGTTATAAAAAGTATTATTTATTTAAGATTAAAAACGAAATATAGCAAAGTTTATACGTTATATTATACGGATAATTAAGCGTTTAAAGGTAATTAAAAGTAAAAAAGTGCAAACTTTACGCCTGGACGGCGGCAGGGAATTCGGTATAAATATGATCGAAAACTTCTGCGCCGTTAAAAGTATTGAATTAATAATTTTTAGCTTTTATAACCAATATTAAAACGGAGTTGCAGAAAGAGGTATCCAGTTTTTGCAGAACGAAATTCGTACGATTTTAACCTAAATAAAAATCCCGATATATTTTTAAGACCTAATAATAAAAGTTATAATGTATACAATTAATAAAACTGGATAATTTATAGTAAAAGATATAATATTAATCGAATATTTTAAGAACGTATTCGAACTTAATAAATTATATAGACCTAATAATAGTTACTTTCGAATTTTCGGCAGCAGGTATATAATTCTGATTAATAAAAATTATAAAACTAAATTAAAAAAGTTAGCAGCCCGTAAAGTAAAGGGCATGTTATTAGGTTATCAAAGGATATATAACTATAAGGTATGGCTCCTAAAAGGCGGTAAGTTACTTATAACACCATATGTTATAGTTTATGAAAACCTGGAAAAGCTAAGAAAGCCTTCCGACTTTAAAGATTTTATTCGATCGCTTTCATAGCCCGTATAAAAACGACTAAAATACCGTTAAAGGCAGAAAGGTATCGGAATAAAAAACAAAAACGATAACGGTATTTCGGAGGACGATACGAACCAGGAAATTAAGCAAGTTAAACGTAAAAAGGGACGCCTGAAAAAGATAATCCTTAAGTTATATACCTTAAAGGCCTTAAACGAAGCCCTTAAATTAATACGCGAACTAAAGCTAATTTTAACCTAAAAAAGTAATAATTATAGCTTACATATTTTTTATTTCGTCCTAAACGTTGATAACGATAACTTTTTTAAAGGTTACGGAAATACCGATTAAGTTATTCGGAATATTTACGAATACCAATAAATAATTAATATATTACAGAATAAATACGATAATATCTTTAAAAATTCGAAAAATATTAATTTAAGCAAATTTATTATTACTTAATGAATTATTTGTAATAATAAATAACGGCCCGACCTTAAAAAAGTTATAAAAGGTTTAAAACGAAAAATATAATTTAAAATAATTTTTACAAAAATTAAGGAAAACTTTGCACGTAAAACCTTTAAATTTATGCCTTTTAACGCAAAAGTTTATAAATACTTTATTAATATTAAATAAATAAATAAAAATATATATATTTATAAAAAAACTAAATAAATATAAGGCGTATATTTTCGTAAAAAAATTTATTTAACGAAAAGAAATTAATTATAATAAAACCGTAACGAACATAATACAAATTATATATTAAAATTTTTTAATGATTTTAATTACTTATTTGGGTTAATATATATTTTAAATCGATTTTATCGTTGCGTACTTAAATAGTAAACTTAAAAAAATATTTATATAAAATAGTTTTTTATATTAAAAAAGTATTTCGATACGGATTTAAAAAATAAAAAAACGTACCGTTTTTTCCTTAAAAAGGTTATTAAATTAATAAATCCTTTATACGGTTTAAAATAGGCCGGAACTGTTTAGCAAAAAGAAATTAAAAAAATTTCTAAAATTAAGTTTTTATTTATTAATTTTAAATTATACGATGTATTATAACCTTAAAACCGGATACGTTATTACATTATATATTAATAACGTTTTATTTTTCGGAATTAATAAATAATAATTTTAAAAAAGTATTAAAAATATTATTAAAAAGATTTGTTTTAAAAAATTAAAAAACGTAAATTGGTACTTAAATATATAAATTATCCGTTTTTTACCGATTAGAAACGTTAAATTAAATTAATAATAATATATTAAAAAATTATTAAAATTAATTAAGTTAAACGAAATACGAAAAAAAATTTATATTATTCGTTAAGGATTATTTAAACTACGTTATTAAATATAAAAATAACATTAATAAAAAATATATTCGAATATATAAATTTAAAAAAGAAATCTAAGTTTTTAAATTATATTAATAAACCGGATATAATATTTATAACCTTAATTTTTGGTTAAGTTTATTGGTAATTTATTATTTAAATATTAAAAACATATTAAAAAATTATTACGTTATTAAACGGTATAATAAAAATTTTTTTAATATAAAAAGTTAAAACGAAATTATTTGCATTAAAAATATAATAATTTAAGGTTATTCAAAATAGTAAATATAAATTTTGCGGATAATTAAAAATTAAAAAAGTTTTTTATAAAGTAAGTAATTTTTATAATTAAAATATTCGTATTTTGGATTTTCAAGTTATAAAGCGTTATTATAAAATATATTATAAAAATAAAATATATAAATATAAAAATAATTATGATAAAGGTAATAAAAATTAAAAACTTTTTAATAAAATTAAAGTTTATATTTAAAAATTTTATTTATATTTTAAAGTATAATATAAGAATATTTAAATAAGTAAAAAAAAAATATAAATATTACGAAAAAAACGTTATATTAAAATTAAATATTATTACGTACGATAAAAACTATAAATAAGAAATATTAATTTTTAATACGTAAAAAATAAAAATAACTTTATAAACGGGTTTATAAAGTTATTTAATAAATAAACTTTAAACGGTTCGTACGAGATTTGGGATTTAAAAAATACGAAATTAAGATTTAATTCTTACATAAATTAGTTATTTTTAGATTTGATTTTGGATTTTTCGGACTTTTTAGCCGCGGTTACCTAACGTAAAAGGGCGTGTCGGCAATTGGTGCTTTTATGTGCTACCGGCTGGTAGGCTTTGTTCAGGCTAGGCAGCAGAATGCTGCCTGGGACAGCCTTTGTCCACTGATGATCCTTTGTTACCCAATCGTATATGTAAGGGCGATTGCCTACGGACTAGATTTGTCCTTTCCTAGAACTTAGAGAACCAACCCAGAGCAATTACACCAGATTCCTGCATTCGATCATTATGATTGCTGACATAAAATTATTAATTTTCTTTATGAATTATTTAATACCTTAAAAGCTTTAAATAAAATCCGTAATAAATTATCGTAGTTATATATTTTTATTAAAAGTATATTTAATTTTAAAATTAAATATTTATATTTAAATAATTTAATAAATAAATAAAACTTTTAATAAAAAATTAAAACGTTATTAATTTAAATGATTTATATTTTAACGTTAATTTTCTATATAAATTAGATTTTATAAATATAATTTAAAAAGTCTTATAAACTTTTAAACCGCGTTTAATATTTTATTTAATTAATATTATAATTTAATTTAAAGTGTTTTTAAAAATTACTTTTAAAATGCGCGGAAAATTTAATATTATTAATTAATTATTCGAAAATACCTTTAAAATCGTTTTTATTATATTTATCTTTAAACTAATCTTTTAATAATTAAATTATAATTTAAAGGGATTTAAGTTAAATTAGTTATAATTAATTCTTTTATATTTTTTATAGTATTATCTTAGTTAAGTTTTTAAACAAAAGGTTAATTTTGTAAAATAAGCGCATAAAAAACTTAATTTTAATAATAAAATACGTAATAAAAATCAAATAATAAATAATAATATTTAAAAAAGTGTTAACTTTTAAAGCGTTTTTATATAGTTAAACTTTTAAATCTTTTATACCTTAACCGAATTTAATTACTATATATTCGTTTCGTAAAAGAATCTCATTATAACGATTATTTTGTAATATTCTCAAAACTTTTTTATACTAATCGATATACTAACAAATTTGTATTTTAAAAAAAATATATTCATATTTATAATATGTTTATATACAAATCGCCGAATTTCTAGAAAGTGTTTTTTCTATCGGATTTTATTTTCGGTTTTCTAATACTAACGTCGCCAATAAATAACCGGATTATATCGGGAGTTAAATTATTAAAAACTTTTCTTAATATACGGTAAAAATAAATTATATAATTAGTAAACTTTATAAATATATTAATATATATTTTAAGAAAAACAAAAAATAATATAAAATAATTTGATGTTTATTAACCGGAATTCCCGTACCTTAATCGTAATCGGAAAAGAGATTTATTAAGGTAATTAATAAATATATAACGAAATTTAAAGAACATTTGTTGTAATCTTTTAATATAAAAGTGTTGTAAAAAATAATAACGTTTAACTTGGTTATAAAAAAAAATTAACTATAAATTACCTTTGTTTTAAAATAAAGAATTAAATATTTTTTTATATAATATAACATTACTCGAATATTTCGTATTAAATACGTACTTATTATATACCGATTAAATTATTTTTAAGGTTAGTCGGTTTTATAATGCCTTTAATTTACTATATTTTATGAAAATAATTTGAATTTAATAACGTCATATAATATTTAATTTTAGTGTATTATATTTTCGCTAATTTTAAATTAAGGTAATCTTTTTACAAAAAAGTTTTTTTTGAAAAAACTCTTTTGGTACAGTTATTCTTATTTTAATAAGTTAGGGACTTTATAATATAATAATAGGTTTAAAAAATAAAGTAATTAGTAAAATATTAAGCTTATCGGATATTTTTCCGTCGTAATCGATAATTTCCTAAATTTCTTTAACTTCTTAGCTTTTTAATCTGGGTTTCCGAGTAGTATTAATTCGTTTAATAGCATATTAGCGCCTCAAAATATTTTCTTTTATTTCTTTTTATATATTATATTAATTAATATAATCCAATCTCAATCGATCCTTTTTATTTTGGCCTAAATAACTTTATAAAAAGCGTATATAAATTGCTTATGTATAAATTGATTTAAAATAATATTTTCAGGTTTTAGTTCATTTTGTATAACTTTTTAAATTATTTTTAAATTTTAATTAACAAACGTATTATTAATCAAAAAAGGATAAGGTTTATAACGTAATCATTTATATTTTCGCTTATAAACTTATATTCGGTAATAAAATAATCTGTTAATTTACCGGCTTTTTTTAAAAAACTTTTCGTTAACGCAAATATCACGGATAATCTTTTCGGCTAAAATTAAAAAAAAAAAGATTTAATAATCTTTATCGGGCTAAATTTTAAGGTTTATTTTATCGTTTTAAAGTTTATATTAAGCGTTATTTTTAATTTAATTAAAAGATTAACCTTTAATATTAACGGCTAGATAATATAATAATTGTTAATAATAGATAAAAAAATAATTAATAATCGGTTGATTAATTAATTAAAATACTTAATTCTATCTTTAAACGGAATCTTTTTTTTAAAAAATTAAAACGTATAAAGAATATATACATTTATCGTAAAAGTAATTCATATTACTTAACGTACGATAGAATAATAATATTAAATTTAATTTTCGTGTTAATTATTTTATTAATGAGCTTTTTACCACTTTTATAACTTATTTTAATTGCTAGTTTAAATAACGAAATAATATATTTAACTAAGTTATATTATTAAACCAATAAAACCTTAATTTTCTTTTAATTTTTTACTTTATATCCTTAACTTATAATCAGGATATTAAAAATTCTTTTCGTTTTTAAAAGTTTCAATCTTTATATTTTGGTTTTAGTTGTTTCAATCGTTTTTTGTTTTTGTAATTGAATATTTCCAAAATCTTAATAACGATAAAACTTTTAAAAGTTTTATCAAAATTTAAATAAATTTTAAATAATTCGGACCAAGTTATTTCGAACTTCCTTTTAAAATCTTCTTCAATTCTCTTTTTTTTCAAAAATTTAATAACGTACTTATCGATTAAATTATTATAATTAAAAATATTACCCGTTCAAATAACGTTATCTATTTAATTAATATTATTAATTTGATTATTAACCTTTATATTTCAAAATAAAGGTCCGTTATATCTTAATTTAATCTTATCAGCCTTACTTTCTTTCCCGCTTTTAAATTCTTTTTCCTCTTTTCCAGCATATTTAATTATTATAACGTTAATAATTATAATCGATTAATTAAATCGTTAACTTTTAAAACTCGAAATTTCTTTCAATATTAAATACTTTTATTTTTAATAAAATCACTCTACAACTATTTACGTCAAAATACCTTTCGATAAAACGTTTTTCCGTTTTTTTAGCGAAATAAATTATATTGAGTTTAATTATACGGCTTTAAGTGATATCGAGCTTTTACCGCTTTAATCTTAAAATAATAATAAGCTCTAAAAATTTAACAAACTTTATTAAAATAATATTTTAACTAGAATTAAATGTATTGCTTATTTCTCTTTAACATATATTATCTCGTCGATCAAGATATTATACTTTTCTTTAAATCGAAAAAGTAAATTTATTAAATTCTAAATATATTTAAAAAATCTTTTTTTAAATTAAGATCCGTTCATTGATAATTAAGTTCTTCAAAATTAATAGAAATTATGTTATTCTTAAAATAAATTAATTATTAAACCTTTTTAAAAAAACAAATTGTAAATTTATTATCGTTTAATAAAAATGAATCCCGTACTTTCCATATTTACAAATACATTACATTTATATATAAAATATTTAAAAGAATAACAGAATTAATAAATACTTTGTACCGAACTATTAAATTATTTTTATTACCTTAATATCTACTTTAATGTCCTTTTTAATTTTGGTGATTACCTTAACTATTTTAATAAAAACCATAACTAAGTTTGCCCGGTTAAAGATTTAATATATTAATCGATAAATCGGCTTTATAATTACGAGGCCAAAACGCTTTTTATCCTGGCAAAACGTAATATGATAAAATACGGATAATGTTTTAATTTTTATTTCTTAAAAGGTTTAAAATGTTGGATTTATGAAATTTATATAATTTTTAAATTTTATTAATCGTTCGTTATTTTCGATATTTGATTAATTTTGCTTACTGATAATTATTATAAACGAAAACTTTTTTATCGACGTTATATAAATTATTAAGTTAAAAAAAAGAATTTAATTAATATCGAAACGGATATTTCTTTTTATTATTTATATTCTTTATATTTTAAAATGTCGGTTTTATTTAAAACTTAATCTTTAATTAATATTAAGGTAATATCGTAAATTCGTATATATAATCTTTTACACTTTACTAACAAAGTATTAAAGCTCTCTTTAAAAGAACTAATTAATAATTTATTTAACAAGTCTTTAATATATTCGTTTTTAATTATTAATTTCTTTTTTTACTTAATTCTTCTTAAAACGTTTTTTATTCTCATAGTATATTTATATTAAGTTTATTTAAATAAAATTCGTACCGATTTTTAATAATTCGAATTTATTTTAAATGTTATAATGTAAAAGCCTTTAAAGGAAACTTTAATTACGTCGTTTCAATTAATTATTGGGTTAATCGCAACTTTAACTCGATTTTTTATATTAATATTATCGGTTTAAAACGTTAATTTAGTAAATACTTTAATTTTAGTAAATTTATATTTCTTAAATAATTTAGTAATTTTTTCGATTCAATCGGTAACTTTAAAATTTGAAAACCGAAATTTTAAATAAATTAATAAATTCGAAAAAATTATAAAAATGAAACCTAATTTATAATAAATTTTAAAAAATCGTATTCAAGTTAAACAATTTATACGAAAAATATAACGTCCGGTATAAATTTTATAAATCCTGTAAATAACTTTAAAAATTCGTATTTTAATAAAATTTCTATTTCTTTTAATATTTTAATAATAAATTTAAAAAAAAATATTCATTTAAATTTCTTATACATGTTAATAATCCGATTAACTTATTTGAATTTTTAAATCTATTAAACTTATCTTCGTACAAATCATTTATTACTCGGTATCAAAGGGTTATATTTAATATAAAGCTTTAATATTTTTAAAAACGAGAGAATTTAAAAAATAATAAAACCCCGTATTATCTTTGACCTTAAATAACGATTTTAAGAAACTTCAACAAAATTTTAACAAATTTATTAAAATTTATTCGGCTTTAAAAATATTACTTTATTAAAAATACGTTTAAGCATAATATAAAAAATTATCCGTAACAGTTACTTTAAGTACATTTCTTTAAAAATTTAAAAAATAAATAACTTTATTTCAGTTAATATTTAAACGTTAATTTATATTAATTCGTATTTTCTTAATTTATTATCAATATCTTTACCACTAATTTAAATACCGTAATACTTAAATTAAAAAAAGGATAAATTCTAAATAATTCCATTTAAAAATAACCAGATATAATATTGTCCAATTAACGCTAAATAAATCCATAACATATATTTTATCGTTTTTTTCCTAATTCTTATATTTTATTGAAAATATTATACCTTTTTCGATAATTTCCGTTTGTTCTTAAAAAAAGTAACTTTATAATCTTTTTTTATTAATATTCGTAATCCGGTTTATATCATTAATAATGTCGTTATTTTATTTTATTCAATTAATTAAAAGCCGCAGATTTACGTTATTAATAATGTAAACTTAGTTATTAACCTTTATTAATTAAATTTGTTTTTTATCCTACTATATAATTCTTTTTATATTATATATATCGTTTCTTTAATTACTTAACTCAATTAAAACTTGGTTAATTAAACGATATTTTAAAATCGATTACTGTTTATATTTATACTTTTTTTACCCTATTTTAAATTAAAAGGCCGTATTTTTTAATCGAATAATTTCCTTATTAATTGGAAAAAAGTTACGTTATTATCGTAATCGTCAGTCATTTATTATAAATAGTTATTAAATTTATATAATCGTAATTATAATCGTATACTTTTAATTAAATCTTATTTTTTCCGTTTATTAATCGGAAACCGGAATTATTACGGCAATTAACTAAAATTAATTTCGTTACCGAAAATACCCAATAAATTAAAACAGAAAAATTCGATTATAATTAATAAAAATTTATTATAAATATCTTCGTATAAATACTTAATAACAAAAAAAACCGTAAAGTTAATATAAAATATATTATATAAAATTAAAATTTTAATAAAAGCTATTAATAATAATTAATAATAAATAATAAGTATTTGAAGGTTACGCCAAGCGAAAAGAACTTTTAGTAATACATACATAGAGCTGACTAATTATTCGGGTAAGCCCTGTATATAGCTCTGCACCCTATACCATTTCAATAGGTTCAAACCTTATTTTCCAAGCTGAGCTAAAAATATAGAATCTTATTACACGATATAATTTACACGATAAATATTTTACATAATATCTTTAAACACGATAACTAATTAATTATTTTTATTATTAAAATAAATTAATACTTTAATATTATAAAGCTTTACTTTAAAGTTAACGGTTGGGCCGGTATAAGCACATACAATTTAATTATTTTATATTAAATTAATTTAAATCGACTATATTTCTTTTCGATAATGGTATTTATAACATTTTAATAGATGTATATATTATATTAAAACTCATTATCGAAGTTATATTATTGTTTTTTCCACTTAAACTTTTATAACGGCTAATTTAATAGTTATTAATAGTATTTTTATTACTACTATTTTTATGAATTAACTAAATTCATATATTTTTTATAATAAATCTTTTATAACAAATTTCTATTTTAATCGTCAACTTTCGTAAAATTAAAATATTATGAAAATAAACCTTATAGCACTTCGACGCGCCCCTTAACGCGCCCCGAATGTACCTCGCAATTAGTCCTGTAACACATTCTACGATACGTTCCCTAACGTATATTACAATATATATCTTTAACATATTATATTTAAACGAAAAAGCTGGTATATTTAGGTCAAATATTCGGTCGATAAACAATTATTTATCGGTTAACTTTATTTCGTACGAAATGAACATAATATTAACTCGAACGCGTCGGAAGCTGGTCGACCTATATAGGTTAGCCGGGAAAATTAGTAATATAGCGTCGACAACAAGCTTTAATATAATACGTACATTTATTAAAAAGTTATAATACGGTTAACAAAAAGAAATACGGTCGATTTAAATCAATTGTTATCAAATGTTAAAAAACGACTCGGTTGCTTATATAGCTCGTTTGCTTATATATTACGTTAAACTGAAGTTATTTTATTAATTAATAATAAATTACAACTCTAATTAAGTATAAATCGTTAATATGTAATATAAAATTTAATAAAAAATATAATTAATTAATATTAACGTTATTATTAAAATATAAGAATGATAATAAATAATTATATATAACCAATAATTATAAAAAATATAAAAAAGATTTATTTTAAACAAACGTAACTATAAAAGAAATTAGTTAAATAATAATCGTTACTTTAATTTCTAGGTTTTTTTAAATTCACTCCTTTAGCAGTTTCTATCTACGTCGATTTATATCGAAATTCTAAACGTTCTTCGAAATTCGAAGCAGCTGAGCAAATTCTTCTTTGTAATCTTTCGTATATTATTTAAAGATTTAAAGTCCGCAATTATTAAATTAATTATTCTTTTCTTTTTAATCTCGTTCTTAAATATTTACCATTATTATATTACCGGTATATATTTTTATAAAAGTTCATTACCGTTATTTTCGTAAATTAAATCGCATTCGAAAATTAAAAACTGAAATCGATTCTCTTAAAAAAGATTTTTCTTAAATTGATAAAAATATCGATAATTTTAATTTATTTATAAATTTTATAAAAATTATATATCGCTAATAAAAACGTTTTTATAAAAGATTTACGATTATAAATAACCGGTATTATAGGGAATTTATACGGTATATTATGCTAAATAATTCGAAAAAGTAATTTAATACTAAATATGTTTTATATAATTATCGTACTAACATCTTTTTATAAACGTAGAAATAATTAAAACTAGCAAGGCCTCGAAAAGATATTAGCTTTTTATATGCAATTAAGATTAACCGTATAAAGCTTAATATCTTCTATATTATTAACTTTGTTAAATGTTACGACTTAATCCTTTACGAGCTAAAGATAATTTCGGAACGGGGTCTTAAAAGCTCCGAGAGTTTAAGACGAGTTACATAATATAGATTGGAAATGATTTATCGAATTCAAAGGAATTTATGCGGTTAGGCGAAATGGATTTAGAATAATATATCGGATCCGGACGGGTTTCGATTGTTATATTTACGTTCGTTATTCCTTTTTATTTTAAAAGATTTTAATTGATAACGTAACTTGATGACTTAAATTCTAACGACATAATTATTAATATAAATCCGTATATATAAGTTTAATGATTAAAATTTAGTTTAACCGTTATACGTTATAAATTATTATTTATTAATACTGTTAAACTTAAAGCAATACACTATATCGTTAAAATATCGACCTTTGAATCTATTATATAATATTTTTAAAATAAGCTTGAAAATTTAAAGTTATTATATAACGCCTTAAGTTCGGAACTATATAATAAATTTAAATTATTATTATCTAAATCAAACTTAAAAACTGCGAAAACTACGATAAAAAAGGTAATATTTAAAGCTTTTTTACTTAAATATGTATTTATTGCCGTTTTTTTAAAAGAAAACTACTAATAAAGCCGATAAAATATTGTTAATTAGCGCTCTTTTTGTAAAAAAGGTTGAAATTAATTTACACATATTATACGAAACTGCGTAGAAGTAAATTCGTCTAAAAACAATAAATTAAAATCTTTTTTCTAATACATTAATTTTTACAAAGGTTAAAAGTTAATTTAAGCAACCACTATAAAAGGAAAGAAATAAAATCATATGTTTTGGCTTTAAAAAAAAGATTTAATATTTAAATATTTTATAAGCTTTAAAAACTTTATAACTATAATCGGATAGGTAAATAACAATAATAATAACTGTTACGGCCAACAAGATATAGCATGGTAGCTAGTTTATTGGTGCTATAAACGAAGATTCTAAACTGAAAAAAAAAAGGGGAAAAAAGGCAAAGTGGCAGAATGCGTAAAAATCTATAAATGTCCCCACTTTTTGTGTGGCAGGTGGCTAGTTTATGTGGCAGCTGTTAACCCTATATAATGGTTACCAGTTTTACGGTTTAATCCTGATGGTTACTGTTATATTACCCCCTTTTAAAAATTTGTATACGACCAAAAAAAGTATATAAATTTTAATTAATTATAAATACCGTTTCTTTTTTGTTAATCCGGTTTCTGCTTTTACGGCCTTATTATTATTAGGATGGTTTTTGTTAATTTTGTCGGCAGTTATTACGCATATTTATTTTTATAAACGGATTAATAATTTAAATATTTTAAGGTATTTTATATAAAACCGTTTTATTATAATTAAAACGTTTTTAAAGTTAATTACGGAATATTATATTTTGTCGGAATTATATTTTTTTATTTAACTTAATATTATAATTTTTATAACGTTCGTTAAATTTTCATTATGTAATTTAGTTTATTTTAAATTTTAGTTTACCGTTAATTTTTTTAAATAATAATAATATTTAGATTTATTAAGGTAACAGGTTATCTTCGGTTTTATATAACCGATTAGCGTAAAATAAATTAATTATTTTATAATTTAGTAATAAATCGAAAACGAAATTATATCCGTATTTTTTTATAACTTTAAAAGGTTTTATTTATTATAAATTTAAATAAATAATTAATATATATATCATAAAACTTTTTTTACGGAAAAAAGCTTTGTCGTTAACTTTAAAATTAAAAAAATAACGTTTTTTATTAATTTACATTTTTTAATATTTTTGCGTTTTTAATTCATTTAACGATTATTAATGCTTATTAAATTAATTCGGTTATTATTTTTATTATATTTAAATTTAACGAAAATAAGTTTTAAATATTTTTATTTAATATAACTTTTAACGGAATTATATTAATTAACGAATATTATAATATATTATATACGAAAATTAATGCCGGTATATATATGTTTTAATTATTTTAATATTTATCGATATAAAAACGTAAACGTTAATTTAATATTTAATTCGTAAATTTAATAATTTTTTAAATTTATGAATATAAAACGTTTTCGTAATAATATTTTATATTAATACATTCGTTTAATTTAATTGAAAATTAAAAAATAAATTATTTTACGTTATCGTTAATTTAAATAATAAATATTTTAACAAAAACGATATAAATATTAATAATATCGGTTTATTAAAATTTCGGCAGTATTAATTTTTTTCCCTAATAAAATTATGATAATTTTATTAACTTTATTAATAAACGTTTATATATAATTATAATTATAATAGTTTTTTAGCATATTTTTTCCCTTAACGGTAACGTAATTTTAAATATTATTCGGAATAGGAAAAAGGTAAAAGAATTCCGGGGTTTTATTTTGAAACATTTTATTCCGACGGTAATCGTAATAATTCCGCATATATTATTGGATATTTTGTTTAAATCGGGGTTAAATATATTTCCGTATTAATATTTTAATTATTTTATTTTAATTAAAGTACGTAAATATTTTAAATACGTAAATTTTATAAATAAGTATAATACGGAAAAAAATGCAATCGTTAATTATTTTTTCGGATATTATTAATTTATTTTTTTTTGTTTAAATTTTACGCCTTATTTTTGTAACGGATAAAATCGATTATGTTAATACTTTACGGGATGTTTTTAATTGGTATTTTAATTAATATCTTATTTATAATAACGATAAAAAAAAATTAATTAGTTTAACGGAATTAAAACTTAATTTTTTTCCTTTTTTTTTCGGGTTTTAATTATAAATAAATTTATTATTTTTCGGAATAAAATATCCGTAATAACATTTTTTTGCCAGGTTAATATTATAAAGTAATATTAAAATTTTTTTAAAAAAAAAGGGTTTATTAAATTTAACGTATAAAGAAAATGCGTTTTTTATAAAATATAATAAAATTTGGTAATCGGTAATAATAAGAAACCTTTATTTTTAAAGTTTAAGGTAATAATATTTAAAAGTTTAGATTATAATAAGTAACTTTTAATTTTAAATATAATACGTCTTTTTTATTAAAATTATAATTTTCGAAAAATATTTTTTAAACTTTTATTCGTTATTTTTTTATTATTATTAAATAATACCTTTAATTACGTTACGGAATACGTTTACTTTTATTTTAATCGGTTACTTGAGTTAAAAAAAGGTAAAAATTAAAATTTCGTAACTAAGCCGTTTTATTTTTTTCGAAAATCCGTTATTATTCGGGTTTTATTATAAAAAGAATATCTTTTTTAATAAGCGGTTTAACGATTTGGTTATACCGTTTTTATAATAATAAAATATTTGTACGTAATTATAAAGTTTTATAAATAAACGGATTACGATATAATTAT